>JAXCGZ010008828.1:0-7500 GCA_037179515.1 Halocaridina rubra
TGTCGTGGAGGTTTTGGACTTCCACTTGAACTCACACTTTGTAAGATGACTGGGTTATCTCACCGCTTGTCACCACTGACGTATTGGTTTTGATTATCCCATCTAATGACACCACTGACGTGGAGGTTTTATTATTATCCCACCGAGCGTCACCACTGACGTAGGGCTTTTCCTCCTACGTATATTTACTTATAATTATTAGTACCTGAAGGGTACAAGGTAGCGTGGTTACAAGGTAAGAATGGACACGCAGTGAATCCTTTACTTATATTTATTCTAGAGTACAACACATCCGACGCCTCAATGCCCCAATGCCCCCACCCTATGACTATCACAATCTATGATCTATTCGTGCCCCTGGCAAAGTTCTAACTAACTGTCTCTGCCCTGGGTGGCTCTTTAAATACCCCCAGGGGCAGGGCGTGGCTTAACATCCAATTCTCCAATGAAATCAGTCAGATCTAGTCCAGCTAATCAGCGCCAGGTTCAAAGTGGAATCCCGCCTACTTCCGAGGAGGAGTTATTGGGCACCTCCCCTGGGCGTGTACCTGCGTACGAAACATAAGTTGATGTTTCGTGCGGTTTAGGAAAGGGCTAACTCTCGGCCTTTCCCACCCTCCTCAGGTACTCCATGTTGGATGCCAAGCCTCAGGGGTCCGGTCACATATCTCCTTGACGCCCTCTACAAACACCGGCCGCACCGCAGAAAACAATTGGGGAGAGTATTCTATTTCACCCTAGCCTCACATGTTTCTCTTCACGGCTTGTGGTGTTTTCGAGGACCGAGGGTCCCTTATCCTGTAGGCCTCTTGGGGGGGGGGTGCATGGCGCCAGCGGTTAGTTCCAGGTGCCTAGCCACAACTCTTGGTGGTCCCAAGGGAACACATGGGCGGCACAAAAACTCAATAAAAGTGAGGGCATGTAATAGAATATCCGTGGCCTCAACTAACCGTTACCCCTCAAGAGCTGTTACAAGTTTCAGATTCTGGCTTCAGCATGGCGGGCTGGCTTCAGCATGACCGAAGTCATACGACATATATATATATATATATATATATATATATATATATATATATATATATATATATATATATATATATATATATATATATATATATATATTTATATATATATATATATATATATATATATATATATATATATATATATATATATATATATATATATATATATATATATATATATATATATATATATATATATATATATATATATATATATATATATATATATATATATATATATATATATATATATATATATATATATATAAGTATATATATATATACATATATATATATATATATATATATATATATATATATATATATATATATATATATATATATATATATATATATATATATATATATATATATATATAAGTATATATATATATTTATATATATATATATATATATATATATATATATATATATATATATATATATATATATATATATATATATATATATATATATATATATATATATATATATATATATAAGTATATATATATATATATATATATATATATATATATATATATATATATATATATATATATATATATATATATATATATATATATATATATATATATATATATATATATATATATATATATATATATATATATATATATATATATATATATATATATATATATATATATATATATATATATATATATATATATATATATATATATATATATATATATATATATATATATATATATATATATATATATATATATATATATATATATATATATATATATATATATATATATATATATATATATATATATATATATATATATATATATATATATATATATATATATATATATATATATATATATATATATATATATATATATATATATATATATATATATATATATATATATATATATATATATATATATATATATATATAAGTAGTCTCCGTGGCTAAATGGTTGCGTCCGCGACTCTGTCTCGGCAGGTCGAGGGTTCGCGCCCCGTCACGGACTGAGGTTAGTAAGGGCATACACTCAGGGAAACGATTACACATGCCAAAACAAGTCCTTCGCAAGAAGGCATCCGTCCTAGCCCTTACTTCTATGAAAAAGGGAGTTCGAGACGTAAAACCGAATCAATCATATATATATATATATATATATATATATATATATATATATATATATATATATATATATATATATATATATATATATGTCACCGTTAATATCTCCATGCTGTCAATGGAACTTTAGAGATATTTCAAACATGACGGGGGGGGGGGCAGGAATAGTACGATTTTGAATCGTTTTTACTGATATTTGCCCACATTTTTCTATTTATTGTCATATTACACTAAAGATTTTTCTTTTTTTTTTCTTTTTGAGGATCGGGTAAAGGAACATTAGGAGGCTTCGTGCATAATGGGTCAAAGAGCGGTCTATCCTATCTAAAACCTCAGTTCGAGCCCGCCTCTTTCCATTAATAAGACGTGAAGACTTCACTTAGATTTGCAGAGGTTGGTGAAGGGACAATATTGCCGTTTGTAGTCGCTTTAAGATGAATTAGTTGTCCTTTTCTGAGACTACAGAAAATGAAAAGCATTTACCCAATGAGAATATAGAAAATGAAAATCAATTGCCCATCGAGAATATAGAAAATGAAAATCAATTGCCCATCGAGAATATAGAAAATGAAAAACATTTACCCATTAATAATATAGAATATGAAAAGCATTTACCCATTGAGAATATAGAAAATGATAAGCATGTACCCATTGAGAATATAGGTGTCTATATTTTTATAGTATTAGAAGTACTATTTTTTTTCTAGTTTATTGACATTAATGACATGAGACGCATGCATACAGACACTCCATAAGTTGCATAGAAGAGGGACACAGTTTCATTTATATGTATTGCATGCGCGATAGCTATGAGCTTATGAGTTAACCTTAGAATAATGAACATTATTTTAAAGCACAGTTTACTTACTCTACCAGCACTAGTGCTTCTATTAAGTATGTGCACACGCACTCATACACATGCACTCATTTATATAGTAACTAATTTTACTACTACTACTACTACTACTACTACTACTACTACTACTACACTACTACTACTACTACTACTACTACAACTAATCAATAATAATAATAATAATAATAATAATAATAATAATAATAATAATAATAATAATAATAATAATAATAATAATAATAATAATAATAATAATTATAATGATAATAATAATTATAATAATAATAATAATAATAATAATAATAATAATAATAATAATAATAATAATAATAATAATAATAATAATAATAATAATAATAATAATAATAACAATAATAATAATAATAATAATAATAACAATAATAATAATAATAATAATAATAATAATAATAATAATAATAATAATAATGATAATAATAATAATAATAATAATAATAATAATAATAATAATAATAATAATAATAATAATATAATAATAATAATAATAATAATAATAATAATAATAATAATAATAATAATAATAATAATAATAATAACAATAATAATAATAATAATAATAATAATAATAATAATGATAATAATAATAATAATAATGATAATAATAATAATAATAATAATAATAATAATAATAATAATATAATAATAATAATAATAATAATAATAATAATAATAATAATAATAATAATAATAATAATAATAATAATAATAATAATAATAATAATAATAATAATAATAATAATAATAATAATAATAATAATAATAATAATAATAATAATAATAATAATAATAATAATAATAATAATAATAATAATAATAATAATAATAATAATAATAATAATAATAATAATAATAAGGGAGAACAGACAACTCCACTGTTTCTTTCACATCCCTAAGATGAACAAGATTTTTTTTTTTTTGGTCTGTTTGACGAATAAGTTTGGATAACAATAAAAATGCTTTTGTCCTGGAAAAATACTGATTGGATGATATTACTGAAGAAGTTTACTACCTTGAACATTTTAACTAGGTCATTCTGAGTAATGATAGTGCTGACTTGTTTGTATTATATCACAATTTACCGCCACGGATAGGGGTAGACACAGACCTTGTTGGAGCAATGAAGAGATATACATTTGGATGCCCTAACTAACGTCCCACAGAAGGATGACACTCGCGTTGTCTGGCTCGTCGCTTGCTTTACTACTGATCTAACTAGGTGTGCTAATTGGAGAGTTTATATATCATTGCAGGTGCTGGGCATAATAGCCAGGTGCTAGGAAATGACAGATCTTACTGTTGTTTCAACCACATCCTCGACATGAGAAAGCGAAAATAATATTATATATTACACTGAATACATACCAGTGTTTGGGGCGTTATAGTATTTACTGAGTGAGAACACGGATTACGTACGCTTATTGAATTGTCAATAAATCATTGTTATAATGACCTTAATAGGCAGTTTCTGGGAGATGATAGACGTCACTAGTGTCCCTTCCACATTCCCGGCGTGACTATTCGAAAATGAGAGAGACAAAGAGTGAGAGAAAAAGAGATAGATAGATAGATACATAGATAGATAGATAGATAGATAGAGAGATAGTTAGTCAGTTAGCTAGTCAGTCAGTCAGTCAGTTAGTCAGATAGATAGATAGTTAGTGAGTCAGCTAGTCAGTCAGTCAGTCAGATAGATAGATAGATAGATAGATAGATAGATAGATAGATAGATAGATAGATAGATAGATAAACAGATAGACAGATAGATAGATAGATAGATAGTCAGTCAGTCTGATAGATAGATACATAGATAGATAGATAGTCAGTCCGTCAGATATATATATATATATATATATATATATATATATATATATATATATATATATATATATATATATATATATATATATATATATATATATATATATATATATATATATATATATATATATATATATATACACATACATATATACACATACATATATACACATACATATATATACATACATATATATATATATATATATATATATATATATATATATATATATATATATATATATATATATATATATATATATATATATATATATATATATATATATATATATATATATATATATATATATATATATATATATATATATATATATATATATATATATATATATATATATATATATATATATATATATATATATATATATATATATATATATATATATATATATATATATATATATATATATATATATATATATATATACGAGAGAGAGAGGAGAGAGAGGAGAGAGGAGAGAGAGGAGAGAGAGAGAGAGAGAGAGAGAGAGAGAGAGAGAGAGAGAGAGAGAGAGCGTTATTTTACTGACAATATATTAAGCGACGGTTAAGAAACTTTAGTATTCGTAATTGTGTATTCTTATTGTATATACTAGCTAGAGTTAGGCGAGACAAAAGGCACCACTACTGCTGTCATTTAATATTTGACATAATTTTGAGTGAACATTTTCTGGTTAATCCTTGAAGTATTGTAAAATCAAAAGTCTGGATTTGTAATTATTCTTTTCCTACGCCTATATCTACAACGAATATTTTGGGTTACTCGTTACACATGTATTAGTATCCCTTCCAATCTGACAAGTCACAACACTCTACATCTGTTTCTCTTTGCTTTCTTACCTAGCGTTATTCGATCTTCATTACTTAATTCTTTGAGCCTGTCCTCATGGTTTATTATTTTTTCTTATTTTTGTCTTTCTCTTAAGCTGCTACTTTTTCTTATATGTTTTATTTTTTTTCGGGCCAGATGAAGGCTATATTCTTTGCCCGCCCCGGTTTCGAACTCATAGGAAAAAAAAAAGGAAAAGAATCATATATAAATTCTTTTTATATTTCCCTAAGTATCTCGGTAAGAGACGATGACGAACCCCATTAGTTCCATCTACTATTCGCCATGACAAGCAAGATACTTATTATAATGAATACAGAGCTGCTGAGCTCAAATAGATTAAGCAGTGAATTGATATGTATAAAAATCATGACCATAGTGATCATAATAAGCAGGTACTAGGAGACGACAGACTGTCACCCCCCACGAAATGACCAAGCGAAAATGGTTGCTGTTGATCTTATTGAACGCGTAACGACGCTGGAGCTGTTGGTGCCAATATTTTAATGAATTATATATAAATCTCTGATGTATGTACATGGACACAGTTTGGGTGGACTTGGTTGATGAAAAAATCTCTGTTGTCCCATCTAGTTACTCGTCATGAATGTGTTGTTGAACACAGGACTACATTCAAAATTCTGTTATAATTACAGAGAAAAAATAGCAGACTAGGAATGTATAGTAATCAATGTTACTCTAATTTTGAAAATCATGCACTTGGAGATGACAAACTTTACTGATGTCCTTTCCACCTTCTCAACATGAGAAAGTCAGAATTGTGTTACTGAACACAGAATTGCGGTTATAATCCTATGTTATTATTTCAATGTACATAACAGATTAGGACTGTACATAAACTAATGCAATTTTGAACATGATAACGCGTTAGTAGCTAGCGTCAGTGATATCTCTTGTACATCCTTGAATGTGCATTGCGAAAATAGTGTCATAAATCCCAGAACAAATTTTCTAATCCTAGTGTTTTTACCTGTTGAAAATGGCAACTTAAAATTGTATAGAGATCACTGTTACTTTGAACGCTTTAACCAGTTACTAGGGGATGACATACTCCGCTGATGTCCCTTCTGTATCCTCGACTTGACTAACCTAATCCTACGTCTCTATACAGAAGTTCATTTATAATTATGTTGTATTTCTTAGACAAGCAGACCATGATTGTATATGCATCACTGTTGTTTTGTACTTGTTAACCCGTTGCTAAGCTATGAAAGCACGACTGAAGTCCCTTTCAGATTCTCGTCATGAATAACAAAAATTGTTTTAATGAATACAAAGCTACATTTGTAATCCTGGTGTGATTACTCAGTGGGAACAGCAGACTAAGACTGTATAAAGATACAGAAACCAGTTACTAAGGTATGAAAAACACCAGTAACGTCTCTTCCAAATCCCCGATACGACTAAACGAAAATTATGTCGTTGAACCCAAAACTTACATATAGAATACTACTGTATTTAGCTAGTGAGCATTACAAACAAATATTAGCTATAATAAATGTTATATTATAGATGACATCCTCGCCATGAGTAAGCAAAATGCGTCTTGTTGATTCTATTGAATGTATAACTGTTCTTAAACCAGTTGGTTTGCTTATTGCATAGTAAATAAATCATGGCAATATTGAGCATAATGCCTGGCTCTAAGCACCCAATTGTTTCGCAGTACTGATTAATAGAGGTTCTGGCCTTGGGGAAAGAAATAAAATTATAATAAATAGTCATTTCTTATCGGTTACAATGTCTTCGGCTTTGATTATTT
>JAXCGZ010008828.1:15000-21249 GCA_037179515.1 Halocaridina rubra
AACTAGAATCTAGAATTTCTAAACAAGAAGATAAAAACAAACAGCTAAATGACAACCTAAAGGAATTAGATGTTAGTTCACTGCTCTCTTCTGAGAGAGACGAGATTGCTGCTTGGAATGTTCAGATTAAGGAAAACATTGAACAGTTCAGAAAAGAGTTCCAGGAGCTGAATATGGAAAATGATGCCATGAAAACGTCCTTTGCTGATGCACTAAAGGGGAATGTGGCAGTAAAAGAGGCTGTAAAGGTGGTGGCACTGGAAAACATACAAACAGTTGACTATAAAGAGACAGTAATCGAAAAAATGAAAGACGTTGTGATGGAAAGGGCAAACCCACTCATCAGACAAGCACTTGATAAGGAGAAGACAGTGGTAATCTCAGGCATAAGTGAATCCCAGGAGCCAACATGGCAGGGGAGACTTGAAGAAAATAAAGCTAACGTTGTAGACCTGATAAGAAAGCTTGGAGTAGTATGTGGTCCTGAGGATATTGTAAACATACACCAACTAGGTAAATATTCGAGAGAAGGAAAGCCGAGACCAACAAAAGTAACCTTTGAGAGAGGGGAGACATGTAGGGAAATATTGTTGAGAAAAAAAAGTCTAAAAGACCTTCAAGAATGCAAAGAAGTGTTCATTAGACGATACAGAACACAGGAAGAGATGGGAAAGATCAAAAACTTGTTGCAAGAGGCAAGAAGGTTAAATGATGAAAGAAATGAAGAAGAGGAGAAAAATTTTCGTTACAGAATACTTCCAGACAAAGGGGAGATAAAGAAGATAATGACAGAAGATCAGGGGATGGGGCCTCATTAAGATTGTTATACACAAATGCTGATGGATTAGCTGGTAAGGCAGTAGAATTAAAAGATAGGATTCACAACAGTAAGGCAGATATAGTAGCAATTACAGAGACTAAGTTGAGTGAGGACATAAACAGTGTCACAGTTTTTCCTAAGGGCTTCAGAATACTAAGGGTCGAAAGATCTGAGAGGACTGGTGGAGGGATAGCACTGCTCATAAGTGAGAGGATTCAAGTTGAAGAAATAAACTTGGCTATAGAAAGTGAGTTCAGGGAATTTCTTGTTGCTCGCATAAATACTGGGTCAGAGAGCATTATAATAACTGTTGTATGCAACCCACCAAGAAACCAAAATAGGCTTGAAATTTATGAGGAAAGTCATATAGGTACGATTGAAGTCATAAACTCAGTTGTTAACATGGCGCGGGAGAAAAAATGTAGGATTTTGATTATGGGAGACTTTAATCATAAAGAGATAGATTGGATAAATCTTGACCCACACAGTGGTGAGGACTCATTTGGGGCAAGATTCCTAGATTGCGTACAAGGGAATTTCCTACACCAACATGTAATGGAACCAACAAGAGCCAGGGGTGGGGATGAGCCATCACTACTTGATCTGGTGTTCACAGATAATGTGTTGGATATTGAAAATATTGAGTATGAACCACCAATTGGAAAGAGTGACCACTGTGTGTTGTTGATGGAGTATATCATTGAAGACATTCTTCCTGAGAGTAGAGGCACTGAGGACATGAGGAGGAACTATCCGAAAGGAGATTACATCAAAATTAATGAGCTTTTTGCAGTTATTGACTGGAGAACCTTATTTTACAACAAATCTGTACAAGAAATGTATGATATCTTTTGTGAGAAATATGGGAAGATAGTAGATTGCTGCATACCTGTCACCAAAGTAGGTGTAATTCATGCCAGAGAGAAATGGTTCGATAATGGGTGTAAAAGAGCTAAGGAGTGGAGAGACAAATGCTGGAAAAGGTATAGGAGGAGAAAAAACATAAATGCCTGGCAAACCTACAAAAGAGCAAGAAATGACTACCTAAGTAAAAGGAGAGAGGCAGAGAGAGATTATGAGAGGGACATCACCAGGAAGGCTAAAGAAAATCCCAAGCTTTTCCACAGCTTTATCAGAGGAAAACTGAAGGCAAAAGAACAGGTTTTAAGGCTAAAGAGAGCGGATGGAAGCATCACTGAGACGGACGAAGAGATCTGCAAAAAATTGAACAAGGAGTTTCAGTCAGTATTTACAGTAGAAAATACCCCACCCCCTCAGATTGCAGTGATAGAAGCTCAAGGGCCGGTACTAGAGAACATCAACCTTACAGCCACAGAGGTATGCAAAGCGCTGATGGATTTAGATGTTCATAAAGCTACAGGTCCTGATGACATATCCCCTCATGTGCTTAAAAAATGCGCAAACACAATATCAGTGGCACTAAGTATCATATTTAAGGAGTCACTGGAGTCGGGGGAGATTCCAAGATGCTGGAAACAAGCAAATGTGATACCTATCTTCAAAAAGGGAAGGAGGGATACGGCTCTGAACTATAGACCAGTTTCCTTGACCAGCATAGTTTGCAAACTTATGGAGAAACTACTAAGGAAACATATCTCTCTTCACTTGGAATCCTTCAACTTTTTGTCAGTGAGGCAACATGGCTTCAGAGAAGGAAGATCAACAGTAACAAACTTATTAGAATTTTATGATGAGGTAAGCCAAATCTTACAGGAAAGAGAGGGCTGGGCAGATTGCATATTCCTAGACTTCCAGAAAGCGTTTGACACTGTTCCACATGGGAGACTTATTAGGAAGCTGCAAGCAATGGCTAGAATAGGTGGAAATGTTTTGGAATGGATAAAAACTTACTTAGAAGGAAGGGAACAGAGGGTTAGAGTAAGACACTCAGTGTCTGAATGGAGAAGAGTTAGTAGTGGAGTTCCACAGGGTTCAGTTTTAGGGCCACTTTTGTTCCTTGTATATGTAAATGACCTACCAGAGTCTGTAAATTCATTCATGAATATGTTTGCAGATGATGCAAAGATTGTGAAGAAAGTAAAAAACGAGAACAATGGTAGAGAACTTCAGGAGGATCTAAATAATCTGCATGAGTGGTCAGAAAAGTGGCTAATGAAATTCAATACCTCAAAATGTAAGGTAATGAGAATGGGTACAAGTGCAAGAAGGCCCAAGCTTGACTACTCGGTGGCTGGAGTACAACTTCAAGAGAGAGAAAATGAGAGAGATCTAGGAGTAAACATACTGGCAGATTTGTCTCCAGAAATACATATAAATGGCGTAGTAAGGGCAGCATATGCATTCTTATCAAACGTAAGGGTAGCCTTCAGGCACATGGACAAGGAAATGTTCAGAAATAGTTATGTAACCTATGTGAGGCCAAAACTCGAATATGCAGCCCCCTTTTGGAATCCGCACTTGAAAAAGCACATAGCTAAGCTTGAAAAAGTTCAAAGACATGCCACGAAACTGGTGCCAGAAATACGCAATCTCGGTTATGATGAGAGGCTGAGGGAATTAGACTTGCCATCACTCGAAGCTAGAAGAGTAAGGGGGGATATGGTGACAGTCTTTAAATTCCTTCATGGTTATGATAGAGTGGATAGGGATCGATATTTCGATATGGCTGGCTCTAGAACTAGAGGTCATAGTTTGAAGCTTCGGAAGAAAACTTGTTTGCAGGATGTAAGGAAATACTTTTTCAGTGTAAGAGTAGTTGATAATTGGAATTCGCTAAGCGAGGAGGTAATTAATGCTATCTCAATCCATAGTTTTAAGGACAGGTATGATAAGTATCACTAAGTCTAAAAATGGAACCGATGAGGAGACGGGAAGATACGAGCTTTGGGCTCTTTCCCGTAAACACAATTAGGTAATCACAATTAGGTAATCACACACACACATACATACATATATATATATATATATATATATATATATATATATATATATATATATATATATATATATATATATATATATATATATATATATATATATATATATATATATATATATATATATATATATTATATATATATATATATATATATATATATATATATATATATATATATATATATATATATATATATATATATATATATATATATATATATATATATATATATATGTGTGTGTGTGTGTGTGTGTGTGTGTGTGTGTGTGTGTGTGTGTGTGTGTGTGTATGTGTGTGTGTACGTGTGTGTGTTTGGTTGTAAGTAATCAATGTAGTAGGTTGACCCATGGCAGCAGCCGCCCATTACGATGCTACAACTAAAGGTCTTTTAAGCTTAATTAGGACTGCTTGGATATTCGTTACACATCTCTTATTATCGCTTCACATCTGACAAGTCGCAACACTCCCCATCTCTGTCTCTTTATATTTTCTTCCTGCCCAAGCCCGATGAGGGCAGCTTTTTTTTTTTTTTTTTTTAGCTCGTACTGGTGTCACACTTATAATAGAAAATAAAATTTTGAATATATATTTCAAAGAATGGTCAATATATTTATGCGAATTCTTATCTCTGTTTTCATATCAGGCAAGAGAATCAATATTATATGCCGAATAAAATGAAAAACAACATGAATGTTGCAAATAGTTACTACAAATAATGTAAAATTACTACTCATCGGATTTCGCGGACTGGTGGAAATGTTTTTTTTCTTATATTCAGTATTTGTTGCTTTACCCGATTTCGGTATTTATCCATCAGTTACAGTTGGCATGATTATATTTTAGTCCGTTTGATTTTGCACGAGAAGAAATACTTATTTTCATTGTTGTTTGTGCGTTTTCTTTATCGTTTTTTATACCGAGAAGCCATATTTTATTGAGGATAATAATAGGGTGGCCACTATTGTAATATAAGAACTTCGGTAGAATAATTTCACCACTGAGTGCCCATTTTCATCATTCAAACAGCAGTTGTATTACTGTTAAAAAAAAAAAAAAAGCCTGAATAAAAATAAGTCCTCCCAACAGGCAAAAGGAGGGGGACCATCTTTACCTATTTATATTGTAGGTTTTAAATAATAAACATCATTTAAAGATTAAGCGGATGATTGGTAACATAAAGGATTACTTTACTAGTGGACTCTAATAGAGGTTATATTTGCTAGTGGACGCTGGCAAGAATTATCACAACTGATGAACTGTGGGAGAGATTATCTTTATTAATGAACACTGAGAGGGATTATCTATATCAGTGGACTCTGTGAGGGATTATCTTTACTTATGAACACCGAAATGGATTATCCTTATCAGGAAACACAGATATTATCTTATGACTGGACACGGGACTGGATTATCATTAATAGATAAAACATGTGTTGCAATAGCACATAAGGTAGGTATTGCGTCATATATTATGACCGGATATAACACACATGTTCAACTGTGAATAAGTGTTGCAAGACTCACAGGATGTTGCACGTAAAGGGCGGTTTACACCTTCAAACGGTTCGTCGAACGCGGTTCGACAGACAAGTGTTTGAAGTGATGTTCGAACGTGTGAACGGGGTATTTGGTTGTCGAACACGTTTGTCGAACGTGTTTATCAACCAAATACCCCGTTCACACGTTCGAACATCGCTTCAAACACTTGTCTGTCGAACCGCGTTCGACGAACCGTTTGACCGTGCAAACCCCCCTTAAGATAGGATGAAGGTTCCTGGTAGGTATTTTGTTTACTTTATATCTTTCTCCAACCTAGGAAGTCCCAAATTTGATTCCTTAATATGATTCTTATGGTTGCATCTTGAGCGGGAGAAAGTAGATAGTCGTGTAGAGCCTTCGTGTGCTTGTATTTCTGAACTCAGCAGCCAAGGAGTAGACACTATTGGATGTGTGTGGTCTATTCTGAAGCAACATCCGGCCACCGTGAGTACACACCAGCTCAACTCACTGCCTGTCCTAATCCCTGAGCAGTGGAGAATGTTATCGTCAGGAAAGGCATCCGGCTGTAAGCAACTAAAGTCAAATCCAGATGAAATATAACCCAGCCAACCAGCTCAACTTGGTACCGGTCTCAAACCCGAAACAACTGAGAAGGATCCGGCTGTAAAACTTCAGAGCCAATGTCAGATGAAGGAAATTCCATCCACTGGGGCAACAAGCCAGCTCAATCCGGTTCTGGTCCCAATTCCGGATAAATTTAGATGGTTGGCTTTAGGAATAACATTCGGTTGTATAGCGTTATATCTAAAACCATTTATAGTCTTCAAGAGGCTAATAAGCAACACCGACTCCTTATGAATATAGGAAGAGCTGCTGTGGAAGGCATGTTAAGAAGGAGTATATTTACGTCTCCATTAGCTTTGTGGATATTTCGCCTGACTACTACCCGGGAGGTCCCAAGACTGAGTCCCCAGTGTTGTTTGAGTAACATTTCAGAAGAATAACTTGG
>JAXCGZ010008829.1:0-21189 GCA_037179515.1 Halocaridina rubra
TGCATAATTTACCTGTTAGTACCATAGTAAACATTTTCATTTCTCACACCATTCATAAATTTTTGGAAGCCCCAAGAAAGTAACGCCTTGTGGTACTCATTCATAACGTGTTGGTAGTCATCCTTAATGGGTGGGAGTGTAGCCAAGTATGCGCCACACGTTGCCAAAGCTAGGAAGCGCATGAGATCTGAGAAGGGAACGTAACCAAATGACGCTTGGGGATGGTAGACAGATCCAAGTTGGAGAAAACTGCAGGCGATTGTTTGATTCCTCAGTTGGACGAGAAGCGAGTCAAACATTGTGGCATCTGGGAGGCTGAGAACACCATCAGAGATTACCACAATTCCTAAAATAAGAGAAAAATAATTAGTAGTTACTTTTCATTTGGCTAAATTCTGACCACACCAAAAGAGATTATCACAGTTCCTTTCATCCCTGATTCCCTAAAGAGGGCCCCAGCCAATCCTGGGCTTTCCATCAGAGCTATTAGGCAGTGTACATATTCTGTACTGCTTGTGTGAGGCTTTTTCAAGATGTCTACTAATATCTTTGTAAGGCTTTTTTATTACTTCTCTTCTTTTCTCCTTTTACGGCATATATTTTAAAGCTCAATTGATTGAGCGCGCATCGCAAAAATCAACTAAGTAGGTCAAGTGAGCGATGAGCTACCAATCTATGCCTCCACAAATTTCCTTTCTTGATGAAAAATAACTAAATACAAGTCCTCATGGCAGAAGATCCTTGCCCACTTACCCAGTGGATGACTCAAGCAGGGTGGCCAGGGGGAGAATTGATGCAACCATTTATCCCAAAGGAGCTATGAGCTATGAGGCATTATCGAGGTATATTGCCTTCTAATGAATGTATGTGACTCTGCCACCCTCCAAAACAAGGGGGATCGGAGCTATTGTATATGTATGCATAAATCTTAACAAACATATTACCTGCACTACTATTCTCTGGGAGAAGCTGCAATGCGACGATCCCGTAACGTAACATGTTTACAAATCCTACATCCGGTGACACCATTGGATTGGTTACCGTTGTAGGTGCCAACTCAACACTCTCGTCAAAGAGCATGCCCGTCACTTTTTCTCCGGCTATCTCGCACCTCTCACGAGCAATGTCCATTTGGCCGTAAGTCTGTGCAGTAGCCTGTCATAAAAGAAGAAAACTAAAGATACATTATGGCTCACAGGTAGCAACTGAGGTTGGTAATATATTGGCTCCAAATTCGATTCTAGCCTGTGGTTGGAATAGCTTTCACAATCTCATGTTGTTACACATTAAATTGGGTGATTAGCTGGGGGCTGAAGATTTCCTATGCACGTATTGTCTAGTTACTCTATAACTATACCTAAGTACCAGGAACGTGCATGGTTAGAACTGACAAGCGATGAATCACTTTAAACTAAATTTATTCAAGAGTGCAATGTATCCTACGCCTCAATGCCCCCTTCCCCTTAAGTACAGTGATCCCTCGCTATATCGCGGTTCACCTTTCGCGAATTCAGTGCATCGCGGGTTTTCTTGGCAAGGTTTTTTTTCTGGGTATATGCGAGAATATTAC
Source organism: Halocaridina rubra (assembly GCA_037179515.1). Classification (NCBI taxonomy): domain Eukaryota; kingdom Metazoa; phylum Arthropoda; class Malacostraca; order Decapoda; family Atyidae; genus Halocaridina; species Halocaridina rubra. Next base: position 1,571 of record JAXCGZ010008829.1, read on the forward strand.
AATATTAAAAAATTTTAATTTTCAGTATTTTCCTTATTTTATTGAAATTTTTTTTTTCATTATTTTATTAATAAAAAAATTTATTTCCCAGCCTAAGAATAATAAAACAGTAAGAAATAGTAAAAAATCATAAATTTAAACATGTAACTATGCACCATAGAAAGTACGATACCGGTATTGGTGTTTCGGAAAACTCAAAGAGTCGCACCTACGAGAGCTAGCACATATCAAAATTTCCAGTATTTTGATTATTTTATTGATAAACTGTATTTCCTAGCCTAAGAATAATAAAACAGTACAAGATAGTAAAAAACATAAATTTGAACATGTAACTCACAGTATTGCACCATGTAAAATACGATAACGGTATCAGCGTTTCGGAAAATCAAAAGGGTTGAGCCTACGTGAGCTAGTATATATTAAATTTCCAGTATTTTCATTATTTTATTGATAAAAAAAGTATTTCTTAGCCTAAGAATAATAAAACAGTAAAATATAGTAAAAGACATTACATTAAACATATAACTCACAGTACTGCACCAAGTGATATACTGTACGAAAGTGTACATTATATTGGTGTCTTGGAAAACGCAAAGGCTCGCACCTACGTGAGATAGTTCATGGGATGCTATTGGATGAAAGGGTGGGAGACGACGAATCACAGAACTGTTTTTCTGTATGTTCTGTATCATGGGGTCCGATTGGCTTTTTGATTGAGGCTTGGTTCTCCCACCATCTTCCATTGTCTCGCCTCACCCATTCAGTCTAACTCACATGTGCGCTGTTCGCGTTGTGCTTCTTAATACGTTGTGCTTGTGATTTTTCTTACTCACGTTTTTCAACCTCTGCAATGACTCCCAAGCGTCCTTCATCTTCTAAGGCTTCTGGTAGCAAGCCCAAGAGGCAAAGGAAGATGCTGACCATAGCAGATAAGGTAAAACTGTTAGATATGCTGAAGGAAGGAAGAAGGTTTGTGGATGTCGGCTGCCATTTTGGCCTCAACGAATCTACTGTTCGATACATCAAAGAGGACAAGGCAAATATCAGGAAAACAGCGACTATTTCATTAAGTAAAACAGCGAAGAGGGTCGTACACCCCGCAATAAGATAATAGTGCGGATGGAATCTGCTTTGGCCCTGTGGATTGCTGATTGCAGAAAGAACATAAGCGTAGACAGCAGTATCATACAAACAAAGACGAAGAAGCTGTATGACACATTCACTGCAAATGAACCCGACGATGACAGTGGCAACCGTGGAGAGGAGAGAGAAGAAGATATCGACGACCCACAACCAGGACCCTCCAGCGATTCTACACCGAGAAAACAACTGTTCGTGGCAAGCAAGGGATGGTTCGCCAAACTTAAAAAACTCTATGGCCTAAATAGCGTTTCGGTTTATGGCGAAGCTGCCTCTGTAGATACAGCTGCAGCTGAAGATTATGTGAACAACGACTTTAAGAATATTATCGCCGAAGGGAAAATGCTTCTGAGCAAGTGTTTAACATGGATGAGACTGGGTTATTTTGGAAGAGAATGCTGTCTCACACTTTTCTCTTCAAGGAAGAAGCTAACGCCCAGGGATTTAAAGCGCACCAAGACCACGTTACCCTCATCATGTGCGGGAATGCTGCGGGCTTCATGTTAAAGCCCGGGCTTTATCTATTATTGAAGAATAAGAATAAGAATCCGCTACCAGTGTATTGGATGTATAACCCTAAGGTCTGGATCACAAAAAGCCTCACATCGGACTGGCTTCACCAATGCTTTATCCCTCAGGTCAAAATTTATCTTGCGGAAAAGGGCCTTGAATTTAAAGTCCTTCTTTTGATGGATAATGCTGGTGGCCACGTAACTGATCTATAATATGACGGTGTTCAAGTAGAGTTCCAGTCACCGAATACGACATCACTGATTCAGCCTATGAATCAAGGCGTTATTTGTGCGTTCAGAGCCCTCTACACACAAAATGCCCTGGCAAACCTGGTTGAATCCATGGATTCGGACAAAGAATTCTCACTGAAGACTTACTGGCATAACTACACGATTGCTACATGCCTTCAAAATATTCAGAATGCAATCAGAGATGAAGCCGGCCACAATCAATGCCAGCTGGAAGAAATTGTGGCCCGAAGTCATCTATGATCACAAGGGATTCGCTCCTGACGAACTCCATAGCTCGGCAGATGCGAAAGCTGTGAAGTTGGCTGCATTTCTAGGAGGAGAAGGCTTTGAAGATATGACTCACAAAGATGTGAATAAACTGATCGACTGCCACTCACAGCCTTTGACTGATGAAGACTTGGAGGAAATGACAAAATCAGCGAGCGAAGAAGAGGAAGAACAACAACCAGAGGAAGCGCACGAAGAAATCGAAGAACCTGGCCTTACACTCGAACGTCTGGCAGCCACGTATGAACATGTGAAAGCAGTCCAACAACTCTCGCAAGAACATGACGATAATATGGTTCGTTCGGTGACCTGCAAACTTCTCGACGATGCCATGATTCCTTACAAGACCATCTTCCAACAAAAGAAGAAACAGCGACAGCAACTCCCCATTACCATATTTTACTCTCGCAAAAAGCAGCTGTAAAGCTGCCATTGGCTGCGGAATAATTTCCTCTGGAGTCTATACACATCATCATCGCCTCATTCACAGTAAGTTTACCTATCACGTTCATATAAATTTATGCTTGCATGCTGTTATTTATAAAGAAAAGGGTGGTTTTTTAACAGTGCAGGGAGGGTTTATACAGTAAAGGTAAAAATAAATGTAAAATACCTATGAATATGAGTATGTCACGTCATCATCACCTCATTCTCGGTAAGTTTACCTATCACTTTCATATACATTTACGCTTGCATGCTGTTATTAATAAAGTGAAAAGGGTGGTTTTTTAACAGTGCAGGGGGGTTTATACAGTAAAGGTAAAAATAAATGTAAAAAGCCAATGTATATATTGTGATCCTACTTCGCAGATTTTCACCTATTTCGGCCGGTCCCGGAACTGAACCCCCACGATAAACGAGGGCTCACTGTATATCAAAACTGAGATCTTATTCATGACCCAGGGAAAATTCTAACTAAGCTCCCTGTGTCTGACTGCCTCTGGCATTCTTGAAGGACCCAGATGGCAGGGCGTGACGGCTTGGACAGATCAGCCAAAAGGCTTCCAGAGCCAAAGGGAGTTCTTCCCCTTTTGGGTGGAGCTACTCCAACAGGCCTATTGAGCAGAAGAGGGTACAAATTGCCCAGGCCTATTGGGTATTTCTCTAGCATGTACATTCGTACGGGTGGATGTTTGTGTGTTTGGTGGTCATGGTAATAGCTGATCTTTCAGCCCATTTTGACCTCCAGTGGCACTTGATGCCCAGGTGCTAAAGGCCCATGGATCCAGCCATATATCTTGTTGTCACCCACCATAAACATCTACCCTGCCCAAGAAAATACGAGGGAGAATATCAATTTCACACTTGATCTCCAGCCCCACTTGGGTTATTCCAGGTCATGGCTTCAGTTTTTTCACGACATGGGGCAATAAGGTGTAAGATACGATGTACTCTTGAATAAATTTAGTTTAAAGTGATTCATCGCTTGTCCGTTCTAACCTTGCACGTTCCTGGTACTTAAGTATAGTTATAGAGTAACTAGACAATACGTCACTATAGGTCTACCTGATTTTCAGCCACTGCCCAGAGATCACTGGGTCCACATGACAGGAAAGGAAGCTTGGGGTCAAGCTATATGATAGGTATATATTCGGGCTCATGTGCTATCAATGTCCCTTACCTCTGCCTTTCATTAGAAACCTTTAACCTTTCAGCTTTAAAGTTACTGATAACACAAATAAAAATTTTCAAGTTGTCTGCCATTTATGAGGCATAATTAATCCCCATTCGAATGGGGATGGACACGAGCATGTTGGAGTTAGGAATACTATGTAGGCTGAATGCCCTTCCTAACCCCACGTGGTGACCTTGAACACAAGTTTGTCACTTCCCGAGTTGAGCGCTCTTACCACTGTGCTGCTGTGGTCCCCAAATAAAATATTTTCAAGCATAGTGTAAGGAATAACAAGAGACTACGGAAGCTGAGCCAAAGTGCTTGAAACTGGAGCTGACAGAGCCACGATCAAGACCACAGTGGGGCGTTAAGAAGGACATCCTACAGTGGCCTCGATCACGCAATTATTATTTCCCGAGTAAAGCACTCTCGTAGTCCCAGAAAATTACCAACTCCATTACAGTATTAAATAATAATATAATTAGGAGTGCCATACCTGTGCCAACTGCGACTCTATCTTTGTGAGCTTGGCATGGACATTTTCCAGAAACACGTCCAAGTTGTCAGATATCAGCAGCCAACCCTGAACCAGAACCTGTTGCGACTGTGACTTGAAGAATGGTGTGTGAGCAATAATGGTGAGGTACACTTTTGGTTTGAATATGAGATGACTCCCTGAAAAGAATGAGATATGCTACATAAGCATACATATACTGAACGATAGCCAAATATGACCGTTACCCTAAATTCATCCTAGTATTCCATGAGTATTAAAGGAGGGTAATAAAAGGTTCATCATTTGTAACGTATAAAAAAAATTAAGCCCTCAGAAGCAATATACAAGGTGGTCAGCAAAAAAGAATCCTAAATTCATATTTCCTACAAACAGTAGAAGTTGACTACAAGAGATAAACAGAGACAGGTTGGTAAGTATCTCTCCCTCCCTACAAGAATTCGATCTTAATTCCTTTGGTGCAGTTGAGGTTATCATGATATAATAACCAGTATATTATGGTATATGCTAAAACAAAAATCTACAAATATGATAGGGCAAAAAAAAAAAAAATAATAATTTAAATAAGAGAGGATTTAACCCTTCCCAGCCACCTATCAATGAAATCAATTACACCTCAGTGCAGGAGTAAGCTGCCACAACTCAGCGGAAAAGTCTCGCACTGCCCCCGTTGGTATTATAAAAACTACTGATTTCTTTTACTTGAAAAAACATGAATCATAAGCTCATGTATAGTAGTACGAAAACACAAGACACCTTCGCACTTTATCTCACGAATGAATATGTCCCTAAAACTGACCTTTGCAGGTAATGCGATAATCTAGGGAAGTGTCCAAAATCAATGAATGGAGATAAGAAGACTAAAACTATCTTTTCATAGATAATAACTCTAGGTCATTCTTCAATTCTTTTTAAGCCTCTTACAATCTTTACAGAAGCAAATAGTCTCAAGAATATACTTATATCATTTTACATACCACAAGCTGATCTGCACTAATATATACAAAAATTCATGGATTGCCTTACCTGAGGGTGGGCAGCAGGATAACCTCCTCAGTGTTTCCCTGTATATAATAATTCTTACTGAGAAGATATGGGCAACAATGCCTCCTCCATATTCCCCTGTCATACAAGTCGACTAAATGGAGAAGAGCGAGGCGACTGTGAATCCCCTCCTTTGTATTTATCTCTGACAAAGAGTCAAGATTTTGCTTTGACTCAGCCACCCCCCTAATAAGGGGGCTCATTGGCTTTTTGTAGAGATTTGTATATAGCCTTACCTGGAACAAAGAACTGCTTGACAACCCCTTTCAAACACTGCTTTAGTGTAGCAAAAACTTCATCTAAGACTACGCTTCCTTTCGTCACGTCAACGATCGATGCAGATGGCGAAAGGTCCAAACAAAATACCAGTCGGTACTTCCTAGCGAGGAAATGGAGCGTTGTTTGTTGCGTGATTCTATATTTGTACTGATGTGACGTGTCATAATCCCATTCTGGGGGAACATCCACAGGAATAACAGATACCACCGCGAGTTCTTCTTCATATTCGCTCTGTAATATTATAATCCTGTACCTTCACATATTTCAAGAATTACAAATATTTTACCTCCTACAGATGGGCTGGAACCTGGGACCTGACCATGAGTCCAGAGCTTAGAGCACTGGGCCCCAGAGGTGGCAAACAGAGAGAACTGGAGCGCTAGTTCTCTCTGTTCATGACCTCTGTGGCTCAGCAAAATAAGCTGGGACCTGATCTACAGGTCCCAGGTTCGAATCCTGACTGTAGATGGTAAAATATATAGAAAAAATTATTAAAAACCCCACAAACAAAGCATATGATTACTGTACTCTGCGTTATGTGTCTTATCGATCATCAGTCAATTGGGGTGGAAACAGACAAGTTGGAGCTGAGGACAAAAGGCTGGATGCCCTTCCTAAAGCCTCAAGGTATTTTGAACACGGGTTTGTTTGTCATTTCTCGAGTTGAGCTTTAACCAATGAACTACTGTGGCCCCATATCATATAAATTAGGAGGCTACAACAATAAACAAAGAGAGAAAGTAAAGTCACCTTTTTCAACGGTTCTATCACTTCTGAGGAATAAAAAAAATATCAGGTGGAGAAAGATTATAAGCCTCCAGTCGACCTTTCTCAATAATAGTCTCTTATGATATTGCAGGTAAGTGCAGAATTTTAATATCTCGGTATAATGTAGAAATATAAAAAATGGGTATACTTTTACTATTACACTCGTCTCATCTCCGACTATTATATGGTGATTATGCAAGTCTCGATATTTTAAGATTTTTGATGAGCTTAGACCAAATCATACCTTCAACACTGTTGTAATTTAATAATTTTTAGGTTAGGTAAGGACAAGTTATGATGGATTAGGTAAAGTTTAGTTAGGTTAGGTCAGGAATAATTTACGACAACTCTGAAGGCCAGATTCATTCAAAACACGTAAAAAATATTAGAAAAACATAAGTTTCACATTCAGTGGGAGATGGGTGTAATAGTAAAAATTTACCAGATAATGATTCATAGCAGGAACAGAAGTTCATAGACTAGAGCTACATCAAAAAGGTCAATGAATAGGGGTGAAACCTATTACTGGTAAATCTTACCAATTTCTCTTTCTTGGGCACAGTGATGATAGTGTTGATACGCTTCAAGTACCACTCGGCCCTCACATTTCTCGATATTCTGTACTCCTTTTTCAGAAGTATATAAACATGTTCTGCTTCTAATACTTCATTATTCTGTAAAAGAAAAATTAAGACAAAAATAGAGGACAAATCATTTTTCATTGCAAGTCTTCGTGATGTCCTTAATTTATTTTTTTATGAGTGGGACACTGGAACGGGCGAAGAAAACTGCACTCACTGGGCCTGGGTATTAAGAAAACAAGAAATAAAATAAAGAGAAACAGAGTAGGGAGAGTTGTAGCTTGTCAGATGTGAGGGGATAGTAAGATATGTGTGAAAAATATGCTAGAATAAATACAACATTTAGAGCATACAAAAAGCTACTGACCTCCTAATACTGGGCAGATTTGATGCAGTAAATGAAAAATGAAAAATCCTTGCTTACTGGTGTCTTATTTTCATTTTTATATAAAAAACTAACAAAGTGAAATGTAATATGAACCAGACAGAAACTGCATCTGTATAGTAAAATTTTAACAAGTAATATGCTATAAGTATATTGAAAAAACTCTAGCTAAGGGACAATGTATTTTCCTCTTTAACTATCACCATGGCTAAGTGATAGAAATTGCGACTTTGAGTCGTTAAGTCAAGGGTTCGCGGCCTGCCACGGTCTGAAGTTAGAAAGGGCATTTGCCAACGGTAATGATCATGTCTTCCAAAAGCAAAATCTGAGTAGTTTACACTTTAGCGGGCCATGCTGCTCAACGACCTCATCCCTCCACTCAGGTAAGTAGTTCGACTGAAGGTTAGGTAAGTAGTTTTACTTAGGATAGTAAGATGGGGGTTCCAGGGGGGGGGGGCGAAACCCCCCTGGCTAAGAGGTTAGGTAAGCATTTTTAGCTAGGATACTAAAAAATTGTTTCGTACGCTTATTGTCACCATTTTTGTTGTGTGTTCATCCGCCAGTTCTCTAGTCACAGCCTATGGCCATCTATTGGTAGGTTTTGAACATTGGTATAGCCCGCTAAACTGTAGGTGTTCCCAAAATCTTTCACAAGAAGGCACCATCCTAGCCCTTAGTAGAAAAAGGAGTCCGTGAAATAAAACCGATCAGTACGTAGTCAAAATGTACCTTCAAACCCAACTTTCGAGCACCGTTTACTGTGTCACAAGTAATCCCCAATAGTATGTGGTGAACACAGACATGTTGGAATTGGATATTTTTTGGTAATTATTTACTTTTATCCATCAACAAGTTGATAACTGACGAAATAATTGAAACAATAACTTACCGTACTTGTTAAGAGGGGTGACCTAATCTATATTATAAAAAAAAGTAAATGGGAAAGTACAGGTTACCACATCATTAGAATAAGTTTTTACAATTACACCCGTCTCCCTTTTGAAGCAAAATCTGGGTTTTTTTCCCCCTCTGTTACTTATGTATTTAGAAAGAATCTAACCTTCATAAAAGGAGGATATTATTCCAAGCTTAACGTACCCTAACTTAACCTAACCTGGAAAGGAGTAATTCAGGATGTTTTAAAAGGTCAGAATGTATTTATCTACCAGGGACGGGACGGGTGTAAACTGTAAAAAAACCTATCATGATCATGTTGTTCCGGTTTTACGTCACGGACTCCCTTTTCAAGCAAGGGCTAGGACGGTTGCCCTTCTTGGGAAGGACTTGTTTTGGCAGATGTAATCGTTACCCTGAGTGCATGCCCTTGCTAACCTCAGACCGTGACGGGGCGTGAACCCTCAATAATGTTCTGATAATTCTAGGACGAACTGATATTGGGTCCACTTCAGTTATATTTTTTTTTATGAGTGACACCAGGACGGGCAAAGAAAATAGTCCTCATCAGGCCTCGGCACGTAGAAAACATAAAGAGGAACAGATATGGGGAGTGCTGTGACTTGTCAGAAGTGAACGGATAATGTGTAACAAATACTTAAGAATATTACAAGAAACGATCTTATCGCCTTCTTACCTCGCCATCTTGCACAAAAGGTTCATCTGGGTCCTCCATTTTGCATTTCTGACACAAACATCATTAATCTTCTCTTATTTTTTTATTAGTTTCTGGACACGACGTGAATGTTGACATTAACAAACGCAGTAATGGAGTTAATTGGGTGGATGAGAGCAGCCTCACTAAATGTAAATAAAGGAACTGCCTTTATAACTGGTTTCTCCAAACACTCTCTCTCTCTCTCTCCTTATTACTCAGGCCATTCAGGCAGCTGTTCGCCTAAAGATGCCTACAATCAAGTCATTGAAGTAACCCATTCCGTCGTCGCCCAAGCCCTTGTCGCCAAGAACCAATGCCAGCCTCAACGGACCACCATTCCTACCACCTCCACCTCCTTAAATCATCAAGATGTCTAATCTCGGGATCCTACACTGGAACGCCCAGGGTCTCAGACATAATGTACAACACCTGTGTATGGAGCAAAACACTCCATAAATCTCAGGATATAAAGGATTCTAACAGCACTGGTCTCCAGGAAAGAACAGAGGCAGCGCCACCTACATCAAGAAAAACTTGTTAGCCAAGGAAATAACCCGAGTAGTCTTCTGCGGGAAGATGTCCACGCCCTCGCTTTTAACATCAAACTTCAGGGCAGGTGCATAGATCTGTACAACATTTACAGACAGCAGAAAGATAAAGCTCCAACCAGCTCCCCATCGCCACCTGAACAACTCTTCAGGACCTCACCACAGCAAGATGGAAAGAAATAGAAGAGTCCATCAACACTGAAGACCAAACATATGCCCCCTTCTCTCTGACTGAACTACAAAGAGTAAGCAAAAGCTCTGAGAACACAGCCCCAAGTGCTGATAGAATCACATACACGATGATTCAAAATATGGGGCCCCAAGGGAGGCTTGCTCTGCTCTCTCTGAGCAATTCAACATACACACGAAGAATCAGACCAGCCTCGTGGAACAGAGCAGACATTCAACCCATTCCAAAACCACAGGACCCTGACAACCCTCGCCCCTTCTCCCTCCTGAGCAAAATGGCAGAAAAGATGGTACTCAATAGAGTTCGCTGGTAATGCCCACCCTTCCCAGAAAACATGTTTGCCTACCAGCCTGGTTTAGGCACCTCAGAATGCATAGCCTCCATGCTATCATATATCAACAACTACCGTGCATGCATTGTTTTCCTAGACCTAGAAAAGGCCTTTGAACTAGCCAATGTGCCGACGATACTCTCAGCACTCGTCACAAAACAGATTAAAGAAAACCTTCTCTCATGGATCAAGCAGAGTATACAAAACCGTAGTGCTCGAGTCAAAGTAGAAGGGCACTACTCCACCTACAAAAACCGCGAAAATGGGACCCCCCAAGGTGGAATCCTTAGCCCCTTCCTTTTTAATTGTCTCATGGAAAAACTCATGGACATTTCACTACCACATGGAGCCAAACTCTTCAATTATGCAGACGACTTTGCCCTTGTCACAATAGGTGACAGAAGCTTCAACAAGACCCAGCGCTGCCTCACCAAGATTCACCAAGCCCCCATCTCCCTCGGAGTTAAAATCATCTGCTGTTACCACGGGGCTGCATCTTACAGAGGTAGCCTTGTGGTAGGGGCAGTAGGGGAGTTGGCAGTTGTGAAGCGACACAGGTTGTGGAAGAGCCGAGAGGATGGGTTGTGACACTCCAGCAGTGGCATCTGAACGGCCTCTAGCTCCCTCGTCATTGCCCATAGAGCAAAGTAATCCCCTTATTGTTTCCTTTTTTTGATGTTGGCTACCCCCCCAATTAAAGGGGGAAACAGCCAAGGTATATATATATATATATATATATATATATATATATATATATATATATATATATATATATATATATATATATATATATATATTTATATATATATATATATATATATATATATATATATATATATATATATATATATATATATATATATATATATATATATATATATATATATATATATATATATATATATATACACACACACACACACATGCACATAGACTTACCACCACTCGAAGCTAGAAGATTGAGGGGGGATATCGTGACAGTCTTTAAATTCCTTCATGGTTATGATAGAGTGGATAGGGATCGATATTTTGATATGGCTGGCTCTAGAACTAGAGGTCATAGTTTGAAGCTTCGTAAGAAATCTTCTTTGCAGGAAGTAAGGAAATACTTTTTCAGTGTAAGAGTAGTTGATAATTGGAATTGGCTAAGCGAGGAGGTAGTTAATGCTATCTCAATCCATAGTTTTAAGGACAGGTATGATAAGTATCACTAAGTATAAAATGGAACCGAGCAGGAGACGGGAAGATACGAGCTTTGGGCTCTTTCCCGTAAACACAATTAGGTAAGTATAACAGGTATGATAAGTATCACTAAGTAGAAAATGGAACCGATCAGGAGACGGGAAGATGCGAGCTTTGGGCTCTTTCCCGTAAACACAATTAGGTAAGTACACACACTCACACAAGAGCCATATTCCCCTTATAAGGAGGCGGATGAGTCAAAGCAAAATACCCTGACTCTGTGTGGGAAGAATATACAGAAAAGAGGATTCCCAGTCCCCTCGATCCGCCCCATCTGGTTGACTTTTACAACATGCAGTGGAAAAAGGAGGAAGCATTTTTGCCAATCACACTCAGGAGGTAAAAATAAATATATAAATAAATAAAATAAATAAATAATTTTCAGGAAGATAGTCACGTTTAATTTATCATAATAAAACAACTAAGATCTCTGACCACTTTAATTTTCATGGAAAATATATATTTCTTGTACATGGAAAAAAAAAAATTCAAATACCGTGGACACCCCATTAATTTAAAATAATGACATTTATGCTGGCTGCTGGCTAGTACAGTGGTAACGCGCTGGCTTCGCATTCACGAGGTCGAAAGATCGGTCCCCGTCCAAGACCGAGAGTTTAAGCTGTTTACTGGCAGGAACTGCTGTGGGTGGACATCACAGTGGGGGGTTGGGGCTTGTCCTGGCTGACGAATACCCATTGTAATGAAATGGAAATAAAGTTTATTATTATTATTATTATTACTCTGTTTCCTGCTATAGCATCATCTTTTCACGCAAAATATCCAAAATTTCTTTAACATATCAATGAATAAAACAATAATTTTACACCCTAGTTATACATATAGTTAATACAGTACCAAATCATATTACTATATTCATTTTTCTTTGAAAATATATTCAACAGCGTGGTATTGCTTTGAGAGGTGCGAATCATATATTACATAGAATATATATATATATATATATATATATATATATATATATATGTGTGTGTGTGTGTGTGTGTGTGTGTGTGTGTGTGTGTGTGTGTGTGTGTGTGTGTGTGTGTGTGTGTGTGTGTGTGTGTGCAATTGTCTATATACATTATTACAAAAATGAGTAATAATATGTGGAAAGTTTCATGTACTTCCATCAAGCTTTATTTCAATAGTAACTGCTAATGTATTACATAATTTTTGCATATTTACAGATACTTCCTTTACCAATATTGTCTTTCCTTGACTGCTCTAACAGCCAGAAGCATAATAAACGAAAAAAAAAAGCTATTTTATGATATATCTATTTGCATTTTTCTAGCCAAACTTAAGATCTCCTCTGAATACGATATTATCATTTTAAATGCTTGATTCACTCGCTATGTGATTTCGACCTTTGATTTCATTATCTCGTTCTGCTTGTTTAAAGGTTAAAGTTTGCCGGTGTTTCAGTTCCGATATCCATCTGAGATGCTCCTCAGAACGTCAGCCGGGGCAAGCCCCAACCCACCACTGTGGTGCCCATCCACAGCATTGACCTTCCCAGTAAACAGCTTAAACTCTCGGTCCTGAACGGGAACCGATCTGTCGACTAGCCATGTAACCTGTCTAAATGACATTTCATTATACGGTTGCTTCGTCATTACTTACCTCAATTATTTTCACTTTATTGCCTGCTTTATAATTCCCTTTTAAAGTTACTTTAGGCTATGGACTAATTAAGTGATTAACTTTACAAATTATATTTTACTTGCTTCCAGGTATTGCATATCTACTTCTTTCAGTCAGTCTTAATTACGAAGCAAAACGTGTCATACCTGTGACTACTCTTCTTCTTCTTCTTCTTCTTCTTCTTCTTCTTCTTCTTCTTCTTCTTCTTCTTATTATTATTATTATTATTATTATTATTATTATTATTATTATTATTATTATTATTATTATTATTATTATTATTATTATTATTATTATTATTATTATTATTATTATAATTATTGTTATTATTATTATTATTATCATTATTTTTATAATAATAATAATAATAATAATTATTATTATTATTATTGTTATTATTATTATTATTATTATTATTATTATTATTATTATTATAATAATTCCCTTTTCTTCTTCTTCTTCTTCTTCTTCTTCTTCTTCTTCTTCTTCTTCTTCTTCTTATTATTATTATTATTATTATTATTATTATTATTATTATTATTATTATTATTATTATTATTATTATTATTATTATTATTATTATTATTATTATTATTATTATTATTGTTATTATTATTATTATTATCATTATTTTTATAATAATAATAATAATAATAATTATTATTATTATTATTGTTATTATTATTATTATTATTATTATTATTATTATTATTATTATAATAATTCCCTTTTCTTCTTCTTCTTCTTCTTCTTCTTCTTCTTCTTCTTCTTCTTCTTCTTCTTCTTCTTCTTCTTCTTCTTATTATTATTATTATTATTATTATTATTATTATTGTTTTTATTCCCTTTTCTTCTTCTTCTTCTTCTTCTTCTTCTTCTTCTTCTTCTTCTTCTTCTTCTTCTTCTTCTTCTTCTTCTTCTTCTTCTTCTTCTTCTTATTATTATTATTATTATTATTATTATTGTTATTATTATTATTATTATCATTATTTTTATAATTATTATTATTATTATTATTAATATTATTATTATTATTATTATTATTATTATTATTATTATTATTATTATTATTATTATTATGATAATTCCCTTTTCTTCTTCTTCTTCTTCTTCTTCTTCTTCTTCTTCTTCTTCTTCTTCTTCTTCTTCTTCTTCTTCTTCTTATTATTATTATTATTATTATTATTATTATTATTATTATTATTATTATTATTATTATTATTATTGTTTTTATTCCCTTTTCTTCTTCTTCTTCTTCTTCTTCTTCTTCTTCTTCTTCTTCTTCTTCTTCTTCTTCTTCTTCTTCTTCTTCTTCTTCTTCTTCTTCTTCTTCTTCTTTCGGTATGTGCAAGACTCGAAGCTTGATCTGTTCACAGGTCCCACCTAAACTGCTCAAAGGAAAGTAATATATCGGGGAATTACTACTGAGCATATTAACCATGGACAAGACACGCAGGGGAACATGGAGACGTATTTTTGTCCCCCCCACTCTAATAAAAGAAAAGAAGTAGACGAGAAAGAAAAAATGAGCTATTAGAAGGAGAGTACCCTCAATTCCTCACTTGAATAGAACCCATCCATATACATGTATGAAAGGAAAAAAATATATAAAATTTAATAAAAATAACCGAGTATTCTGTTATGTTCACTTAGTTCTCGGAAATTGAGTAGTTTATATCATGAATTTTTCCTTTAACAATACGTGCTAGCTCAGCGAACTGTGATGGACGGGTGTGAGGGGAGTCGACATGGGATGAAGCGGTGGGGTAAACCAGCTGCGGCTGTCGGACCTCACTGTAGAATATCCTTGCCCACCTACCTTTCGGGTGACCGAAGCAGAGTTGTAGGGGGGATTTGTGGTGACGTTTTCTTCCCAAGGAACTAAGAGGAGTAGTTGAGTATGTGTGGATCGTGATGAATACGTGTTTATTGGTTACGGCAACCCCTTCACAAGGGGGACTTGGGCCATGGATATGAATGTATGTTTCTTTAAGCATAAAGGGAAATTATGTCTAAAATTTTTTCCCTAAGAGTTTTATGTCTAGCAAAGGTAACTTAACAACTACCTATACTTTAACCCTGAAAAACCATAAAAATACAAATAAAACTTAAAGGACAGGAATAACGGAACAGGAATTGACAAACCGCGTTCGAACCCACCCGGAACGTTAGGAAGGGCATCCAGTCATAAATTCCCCAGCTTCAAACTGTGCCTAGACTCCATTCGATGGGGAGTATTAATGAAAAAAAAAAAAAAAACGACAACACAAAGAAAGGACACAAATAAAAAAAACAATTCTTTGCTCATATTTTATTTCTCTTTTTTGAATATAATCTTTTATTTATATTTTCACAAATAAAACTACTATTTTTTTTGTTTACTGTGAACCGGCTACAGAACTTCAGTGACTATTCTAAACAATGATACATTGATACCCAATCTCTGACAAAAAGGCAATTTATAACTGTCTACTGTACTCTAAATACTTTTCAAACATGGTACTAAGATTCATTATACAATTCGGGGGTAATGTGAACTACAACCATATTTACAACTGAACTGTTTACCTATGTATATTCACATTTTTTTTTAACCAGCTAGGTAAGTTTCGTCCACTTTTGATTTTCGGTTTGAGTCCAGAAACACTAAATTCGCATTTTTCACCGTTTAATTGGACCGAATAATCGAGTTCAGTTAGGGTCACTTATCCTTTTTCAGATTCTGAAATGAAGAAGCTCTTTCGTTCCCAAAATACAGAATGGATTTCTTGAGAAAATATGCAATTTCAATAGAAATACTGAAAGTTTATCTTTATGACTTCGGGGTTTTATATTGCATGATTCTAGAAGGAAGTTTTCAGATATATATCTTTCGACGGAAATACACTCCTTTTAAAGCAACAGCATAAGTAGGTTTCTCTTAATCAATGCTTGCATTGCTTATGAGGGAGGATCACATATGGAAAGCATTTTATACATATCCCATTTAATTAGTTTCCCTTATATTTCTATCGTAACTACATCTTTAAACCGGTTTTTAATATATGAGAAAGTAAGGAAAGTAGATCTAAGTTTGTTAAAGAAAATAGCAATATAGTTTCCTATGACAAAATACCTGCTACTTGATAGCCAGGGATGTTTCCCTATTCCTTACCTTATCCTTGATAAAAGAAGACAAATTTGGTCCCCCATTTGGTAATGCACTGAGAGAATTAAGGACAACACTCGTATCGGACTCTTCGGGATTGGAGTCATTAGTTTCTTGGCCGCTTAAGTAATGGTTGGTGCTCTCTGGATACAGGCTGACAGGACAATAGGAATGTGCGTCATTAGAAAATGTGCATTGACGACTCTCCCTCAGAAACTTGGATAGCCTTTCTATGCTGCCTAGTGAACCACCCCAGCCCGACCCATTTCGCAAAAGGTTTTGAGATATTCTCACGGAGAGGATGGCTTCGAGCGTGCGCAGTATGTAGGGCGAGGAGGACGAGTTCAGACTGGCGCGCCTCTGAGGCATCTGGAAAGATTTGCATAAAAGTGGTGTCTGGCTATCAGGATGGCCTTTGTTTTCTGTACAGTAAGAATGTTGTGAGTCTGATGCGGAAGATCCTTGATATTTTGTTACTGGCAAGAGTAATTCTATAGATTTTGATCTGTTCATGAGGATTTTTTCGTTTTGGTTTAACGTTTGTGATGGAGGGAAGCTTTTGTACTGACCATCTGTCATAGGAACATTCTGGGATGGATTGTCAGGGGACGATGTGGTTGTTAGGAAGTCATATTCAGTGTAAGACTCTTTGACAGAGAAAGTGTCAGAATCCAAGGAAGAAACGGAGAGACGTACCCTTTGTTGATCTAGACAGTATGAGCGTGCCATCTCAAATGTTGGTACTGTTAGGAAGTTGGTATCGCAACTGGCCGGTGAGTGAGATCCAGCAGGAGAAGACTCTATACCTAGACCTTTGGCATCCAAGGGTTTCCTGAGTCGCGTTGGAGAGGGTGTGCCATCCTCCAGTGGATGCCATGACATATCGGAAGATCTTCTCAATAATTTTGGTTGATTTGCCTGGTCCTGTAAGAGATAATCAGACATGCGCCTCTGGAGGGATTTCTGCAAAATCGGCATGGCCAAAGTTGATGAAATGGATGGTCTTCGAGAATTGCTTGCAGAGGGAATTCGAGCCTGAATTTCGTGTTTTACCTCGGTCTTGTACAGTTTTTTCCTGAGATAATTTTTGAAGGCTTTTCTGATATTTTTGCATTTAATCCCATATAAAATAGAATTAACAAGGGGAGCTATCATTAACAAAGCTATTCCCAAGAGGACTAAATATTGATCAGCATGTCTGTTTAGTAAAGACTCCCATACGATAGTACCTAGGAAAGGATAATAACAAATGACAAATGCTACTATTTGTTCTAATACTGTCCACACTGATTTTCTCTTCTTCTTGGGAACATCGAATGGATTCTTTTGATGTGTTACTGTAGCTTGCGCTGACATCATGACTTCGAAAATGGCCGAAAAGATCCGATGTTGATGGTGTCTGGCTATGATTATGATGCGACCATTTACCACAAGTATAATGATAAAGGGTAATACGATACAGAGAGCAGCGAATGTCCAAGTATAAGCACAAGCCTCGACTCTGTACCACGTGGGTATACAAGCCCCTCCAGCGAAGGTATAAGCATAGGGACAAATGAGTGGAGGAAATGCCAAACCCAGTCCTAGGAGCCAGGCCAGGACAGAGAAAGCTGCAATGCGACGTCGAGTAACTAGTTGATTATAACGAAGTGGAGTGGCAATGGCGCAATATTTGTCACAGTGAAGGCCTACAACTACCCACACTGCTATTGTGTGCAGCATGATCAACAGGAATCCATAAATTTGACACAACACATCAGGCTGTAAACATCTAAACTCTCCATTGGTGACAAGGATGCTATAATTTGCTGTATAGTTTTCATAAATTGGGAACACAGGCGTTTGGGTACTGAAATTTTGATAGTTGTCTCCCGTGTCTTGTATATCTGTCCAGTAATAGCCATTCTGGGTCAAGTTGGAGGTTATGTCTAAGCTGCTTGTAGTGTTCAAGAAGGGCTGATCCCAGGTTGAGTTGAAGTCTGGGAGTGAAGTGCTTGCAGAGAGAACAGTCTCATTGCCTATAAGCCATCTTCCCTGGAATCAACAGTTTATATAATAAAAGCATGATTTACATGTTGCATACAATTGCTTTTGCTTCGTAAGCACCATAGTTTATTTATTTTGTAAACAATATTATTGTAATCTTTTCTTCAAAGGTGAACCTATGATAAGATATTTTAACTAGAGAAAAAAACCATTAATCCAAGCAATTCATTGGTGAATTTGGTATATTTATTATGCCACTTATAAAATTAAAAAATCTATCAGTAAATGAAAAAATTACCAACAAATGAGATTTTTTTTGTTAAGATTATCATATATTAGAAATATTCTTTAATATGATCCCTGATACAGTTGATATGTATATATGTTCTTAACTAAAATAAGCATGGGCTAAAAAAATTCCACGTGTTTACCATATTTCCGTGTAGCGACTGACTTCATATTACCTGAATTAAGGAGGGCGTTGAAAATATGACGAAAAGTAGAGACAGAATCACACTGGTACCCATCAGCTGAAGATGCAACAGACTTGTACCACTCTTGTACTGCAAAAACAAGAAGAAGAAGAAAAGAACAGGTGTTTACACTTTCCAACATCCCACACACATGAAAAACAAAAGGAAGATTTAGCAAATAATATCGAATTATGTACAAAATATAATTAAATTTTACTGACAATTCTGACTTCTGATTTGGAATTATACGCTAACAGCTTAAATAAGTTAAGATATGCTTCGGCCAATGATATCGAGATTTATAATACTATTCAACAATAAAAACTGGCAAAAAGTATATTGACTGAGCTACTGAGAGGCCGATTGCTTTTTAATTATACTCAGATCCAATCACATCAGGGCAATTATCTCCTGTATATAAGCCTAGTATGTTTTCAGTATTATCCGATCCAATCGTATTAATGCTATTCTCTGCAGTATATAAGCCCAGAACAATGATATATACCTGTTTACTATTTAATAATATGAAAATAATAAAAGCGCTCGATACGAAGGCAACCACCATTGCGGCTGTCAGCACCACACCAAGGACTAGCACCAACATCGCGAAGGAGTGCTTCTCTTTTGTCTTCTATTTTCTGTGGTGCTTATATCACCTCGAACGGCTCCACCAGCAGCGTTCGGGAGATGACAGGATCTTCACCACCTTCATCACCATCACTACTATCATCATCACCATTTTTGATGGATGCCGAAATTAAGACAGGGGAGATGACCTGCTCCAGTTGGGCTTTTATATCAATGGTGTTTTATTTTTTATTTCCATTTTCAATATTAGTTTGAAAACCTTCAAAATTTTCTCGGAGAAGCGTTGATTGAAGTCACAGAACCGGGATACGGGTGGGAGTTCCAACATGGCTCTGAAAAATATAGATATACAGAAATAAAATAAAAAATCTCCACTTTGTGTCGGTGGGATTTGAGACAAGGATAATTTATGCGAGTTTAAATTTTTTCTATTTTTTCTCATATTTTATATTCACAATATTTATTTTTATACCCCTGTAGATTGTCATAAGATAATG
>JAXCGZ010008830.1:7500-10000 GCA_037179515.1 Halocaridina rubra
TCGAGAACTGTCAACTTTTCTGGGGAGATTTCTCTGTGCTTCCTTCAACAATAAAACATTTTTTTCTTCAGGAATTAGTGCAGTAATAAGAGTCAAGAGGTCCACATCTTCTCCGACTACAACAACTGACTTATGTTGATTTGCTTCTAGGATAGCAGTCTAGATGATTTGTACATCAGCATTATCTACTGCAGTGTGTGTTTCAATACCCTCATTATGAAATGCCTCTCTTAGATGCATGATTAGGCTTTGCTTATATTCTAGATTGCTCAAGAACTTTGCCTGAGGAGCAGTGAAATTTGTTTCTTTAGTTATTTTTGTCACAAGATGCCTTTTGTACTTACTTTGCTTGTGGAGTAACCATCAAAAATGACTGTGACTTCTTTACCGTAGTGCTTAAGAATAAAATTGACATAAGTAGCACTAACATCCGCAAATGAGCCTTGCTTCGGCCAAACAACACGATGAATCAAGTGACCACCATTTATGACATACATTGTTCCCGAATCATGAGTGTTTCCTTCTTTGACATCGTGGAACATTTTATGCAAAGCAGATTTTTTTGTCTTTCTCATTAATCACGTCTCATCAAATATTGATAGTGGGACATTGGCTAAATCATAATTGAAGCATTCCTCCAATTCTTGAGGTACCCTTACAGTGTAGATTATTCTCTGAAACAAGTGAGTGGAATGAACATGAACGATGTTATTTCCGACTTCAACGCTAGCAGTAGTAGAAGACATTGGCTTCACTCTTTTGTTGCGTCGTACTTTCAATTCACCAAATGCTTCTATATTTTTCAGAGATTCATCCATATTCTCAGCCAATATCTTTAGCTTTAAAGCAGTTTATGCGCTCAGGTGCTACCATACCAGTTTATTATGAAGTGAAGCCATCCGTTCTGATGAGAGGGTAATGGTGATGAAGTCATTCATCAAATGTTTCAACATTCTCCTCATCCTTTCCAATCATTGACTCCCTTAACTCAAGATGTTGAAAGCTATTGCAGCTCTGAATACCACTAAATCGCTCGGTACTTTCGCAGAGTTGACGAGCTACAGGTAAACCAAAGACACATTTCTTCAGAACTTTCTGTGAAGCCTCTTCCACGAGTAATGCCACCAATACTCTACATATTTTCCATCAGTGTTTGTTCTATTGTCATATCTGACCATACACCGCACCCGTACTTTTCTGAACGTCGAATGGTAAAGTACCCATCCGCCGTGAATTTCTGAAACTCATTGTGTGGTATGTTGAGAGGGAGAGAATCCATATCTTAGAGATAGAGTTGACAAAATTTTGCGTCCTGTACATGGCAAGTGGCATAGAAAATGAGCAACATAGTTCTTATGCAGTCTAAATGAAGTTTTCAAGTTCCCATGCGTTCTGCCACAATGAAATGCAATGCGACAGTCACAAGATCAAAATACTGTGGCCGCTACTGAATTGTCTTTCCTTTTTCCAAAATATTAGACATGTGATCATTCAAGTTTACTTGAATTGTTTTTAGAACATCATCACTTTCAACTGCACTGAATGATGGAGGATGGGTCTTGAATGATGAACGAAGTTATTCTAGCCTTAGCTTCGATGTAGAGTGGCCGGTCAAACGTTACAAAGCATGTCACTTGCATCAATTTTTTTCCTCGGCAGCAAAGTTTAAAACACTAAGCACTGTATTGTACTCAGTTGGTGGTAGGCTAATGAAAGGCATTGCAAGAATTTTTGACTTATCGTAAGAATGAGTATGTGTTATACCCTCCATGAAATTTTGCCATGATGAGAAGGAAATGGCTTAAAAAATTTTCCATACATTCACAACACATCCTTTGGTGCTGGGATTGAAACATATTGTACAGCTTTACTGTTGGACACATTTTCCAGTTCTAATGCATTCAAACCTTCTTTTTGTTTGCCCCCATACTTTTTAATTTGAATATGTCCAGCTGCAGCGATCTCATTAGAGGAAGGAATACTTCGTAATTTGTTAATTTCCTGAGATCTTACTGTTGTTGATGGAGATATGCACTTTATTCCACCCATTGAATATATGTTCCTTTGCCAGTCGAGGTTTGAATGCTAAAGTCTACATTATCAAAAACATACTGACAAAAGAAATCTCCTTTCACATTTGGTTTCCAAGAAGTTGTAGCAGATGATTCAAACAATGTTACACCATTATAGGCAGAACAGAATCCAAACATTTGATACTGTGTTGACAATGGTTCTAGAGCCAGTTTTCCGAAATAAATACACAGATAAAACTTATAGTGGACGAGTTGCAGCAATTACTGCATGGGCAATTGCTGTGCACTTCTTTTCTGTTCTTTCTTTTCACACTTTTTGTCATCTTTAATAACTGGTTCTAAGAAGGCACGCAATGTCCCAGGAACTGCATCTTCTGCATTTTACTTAAAATTCGAAACATTTGGATAATCTGTCATATTGTAAGGATATGTTTTAATATCCTCACGAATTACTGTCCTTAATCTTT
>JAXCGZ010008830.1:20000-21159 GCA_037179515.1 Halocaridina rubra
ATATTACCCGACGTTGAAACTGATATACCACCAGAGTCAGAATGTCTGTGTGTGAACTCGCAAAGAGGAATGGTGACTATTTCCAGCTTGACATTTTGCTTAGATTTGGTACCAGCAAATATGTAACCTCCGGGAAGCCGTGTTTGGAGGGAACTCATTAACAGACGTATTCCCCCTCCAATGATAGGCCTTGCACAAGACACACGCATGATTGACAGGCTAACTTAATCCGGCCAAGTGCCTGGGTGAGCAGGTGAACAGATTTGATGGCTTAAAAAGGTTAGCCTCTTCAATAAGGATGTGATATAAAGATTGATGCTGGAGAGTATGGCTCAAATTAATTGAACTGATTTCAAAACTCTATTTAAAAGAATTAATTAATACATTGTCTGCACTATTTCTAATGATTTGCATAATTACATAATCATTACTTAATCCTTGTTTATTATCTCTCTATGTATCTATCTATCTATCTATCTGTCTGTCTATCTATAAATCAGTCAATCAATAAATTAATCAATCAATCAATCAATCAATCAGTCTTCCTATCTATATATCTAGCTAGCTAACTAACTCTCTCCCTCTTTATGTATGTTTATATGCATATATGTATGTATGTATGTATGTATGTATGTATGTATGTATGTATGTATGTATGTATGTATGTATGTATGTATGTATGTATGTATGTATGTATGTATGTATGTATGTATGTATGTATGTATGTATGTATGTATGTATGTATGTATGTATGTATGTATGTATGTATGTATGTATGTATGTATGTATGTATGTATGTATGTATGTATGTATGTATGTATGTATGTATGTATGCATGCATGCATGCATGCATGCATGTATGTATGTATGTATGCTATGCTATGCTATGCTATGTATGTATGTATGTATGTATGTATGTATGTATGTATGTATGTATTTATGTATGTAAATATATATGTATGTATGCATGTATGTATGTATGCATGTATATATGTTTGTATGTATGCATGTATGCATATCTCTATTTATGTCTCTTTTTGTATAATTTCTTTATAATCCTGCAAATAACGTCCTGAAAACCAGTAATACAATATATATCCATTTATGGTTCACTAACACGTTACAGAACTCGACTACCAATGAATTCTCAAGTGACAAA
>JAXCGZ010008831.1:0-2500 GCA_037179515.1 Halocaridina rubra
ACCACCACTCTCCATTGTACTAAGTATGGTCAAGACTAGAGCTACTGGAAGCACGTCCTCACTGGATGAACCCATTCATTCCTAAGTATAGCAGATATAAGCTATAAGGTTGGATTCCTCTTAACCTTCTGTGGTGTAGTGGTAGCGCCTTGACTTAGTAATCATAAGTCCTGGGTTCGAGTCCCGATGGGGGTAAAAAAAATGATTCATGTTTTCACATATGTAATGTGCTTATTTGATAATTTCTTGGCCCGAATGAGATTGGGAATTGAATTAAATGCTAATATGAAGCCACGAGTGAGGTTGGGGAATCTGTAATATGAACATAGTGGCCTTCAGTTATAATGCGTTCATTCCTAAGTATAGCAGATATAAGCTATAAGGTTGGATTCCTTTTAACCTTCTGTGGTGTAGTGGTAGCCCCTTGACTTAGCAATCATAAGTCCTAGGTTCGAGTCCCGATGGGGGTAAAAAATGATTCATGTTTTCACATATGTAATGTGCTTATTTGATAACATATATATATATATATATATATATATATATATATATATATATATATATATATATATATATATATATATATATATATATATATATATATATATATATATATAATCAAATAAGCATATTACAATAAGTTGAAATATGAATCATATTTTACACCGACTGGGCTCGAACCTGGGACACATAATTACTATTCGAAGGTGCTACCAACTACACCACAAAGGCTCTAAAAGTGAAACAAACCTTACAACTTCAAATGCTATACTAGGAATGAATGCATTATATCTGAATGTGTTATTTGTTCATATTACAGTTTCCCTTAACCTCACTTATATAAATATACATACATATATATATATATATATATATATATATATATATATATATATATATATATATATATATATATATATATATATATATATATATATATATATATATATATATATATATATATATATATATATATATATATATATATATATATATATATATATATATCTATATATATATATATATATATATATATATATATATATATATATATATATATATATATATATATATATATATATATATATATATATATATATATATATATATATATATATATATATATATATATATATATATATATATATATATATATATATATATATATATATATATATATATATATATATATATATATATATATATATATATATATATATATATATATATATATATATATATATATATATATATATATATATATATATATATATATATATATATATATATATATATATATATATAAGTACTTTATATATATACATATATATATATATATATATATATATATATATATATATATATATATATATATATATATATATATATATATATATATATATATATATATATATATATATATATATATATATATATATATATATATATATATATATATATATATATATATATATATATATATATATATATATATATATATATATATATATATATATATATATATATATATATATATATATATATATATATATATATATATATATATATATATATATATATATATATATATATATATATATATATATATATATATATATATATATATATATATATATATATATATATATATATATATATATATATATATATATATATATATATATATATATATATATATATATATATATATATATATATATATATATATATATATATATATATATATATATATATATATATATATATATATATATATATATAAATATATGTATACATATATATATATATATATATATATATATATATATATATATATATATATATATATATATATATATATATATATATATATATATATATATATATATATATATATATATATATATATATATATATATATATATATATATATATATATATATATATATATATATATATATATATATATATATATATATATATATATATATATTCGTTGTTTTATTTATTAGGCTTTTCATTTCATTTTAGACTGCAAGCTAACAGTTCAGTGTTATTTATATATATATATATATATATATATATATATATATATATATATATATATATATATATATATATATATATATATATATATATATATATATATATATATATATATATATATATATATATATATATATATTTATATATATATATATATATATATATATATATATATATATATATATATATATATATATATATATATATATATATATATATATATATATATATATATATATATATATATATATATATATATATATATATATATATATATATATATATATATATATATATATATATATATATATATATATATATATATATATATATATATATATATATATATATATATATATATATATATATATATATATATATATATATATATATATATATATATATATATATATATATATATATATATATATATATATATATATATATATATATA
>JAXCGZ010008831.1:7500-12500 GCA_037179515.1 Halocaridina rubra
GAGAAAATAAAAAAAATGTGGCTTGAGAGTGAGCTTGATATCAAATACTGTATTTAAAGAGATGGATGTGCACAAGTATACATGGGTCAAAGCAGATATTGGTAGATAAGCTGACAAAGCATCAATGGAATATGTTGTGGTGGACAGGAGGGTGACTGAAAGAGTATTTGATTTGAATGTACCGTGAGGAACTACTGGTGAAATATCTGATCATTATTTAGTGGAAAGAAGGGTGAGAATTGGAGAAAAATAAAGAATGAGAAGAAATGAGAGAGGAAGAGAGGTGCTAAAAGCAGGTGACGTGAATAAGAAAGAGAAATAGTGTGAGAATAAGGCTAGTCTGAGGAATGCGTGGAATATAGTTAAAGAGAAGATGGAGGAGGGAGTGGAAGAAAAAAAAATAGCTGTTTCAAGTAGAAAGCTATGAAGTGTGTAGAGGCAGTATACAGAATTACACAAACAGTTGGAATTAAAATAAAAGGTACTGAGTAGTGGAATGAACAGGTGAGTATTTGCTTTTTCCATTAATGCCTGATTACTTATAGCTGATGGGGCTAGTAATACAATATCATCAGCAAAAGGTACTACATTAGATGCTATAATACTCAATTTACAGCAGATATTAGTATTTACATAAATTGTTTTTATTAAATAATCAATATACAAAAAGAATAACAATCCCTATAAAACGCCTCCTTGCCATTACAAATTTTCCATTCTACCAAAAGAAGAGACCTAAATCGTACATTTGCCATTTGATTACAATATAAATGTTTATTAACTGTAGCATAGATAGATGGAATATATTTCCTGATAATGTTTCAGTTAAAGTAAGATGACTGATGCTGTCAAAGACTTTACTTATATCAATAAAACAAGCATACAGCAAAGAATTTGATATTGTATAATCTAAACAGCTTCTTTTAAAACTAAGCAAGCGTAGTTGTCGAATAACCTGGTCTGAATCCATATTGCTAATCATTCAACTTTACAAAGTCATTTTTCTTATGAAATATACAATATTCAAACAAATTAAAAGAAACTAAAGAAGTCATTACGAGTCTGTAATTAATCTGAGCTATGCAAATCTTTAAATTAGTCCTTTACAACTGGTGTTATTCCACCTCTTAGTAGTTCGGGAGGAAAATACACATGCTTAATACAAGCGGAAAACAATTTTGATAATATTTTAATGCTCACATTACAACAAAATTTGAAATGATTAGAACGAATACTCTCATAACCCAAGTTTTGTCTAGTTGATGTTATTGCTTTAGAAAGTCATACAAAAAAAGTTCAATGACTAAATTATTATCATATAAATTATCTCCAGCAATAGAAGTGAATTCATCATCAGATACACCTTTGTTATGCTTATACTGACCAGCTCTATATTTCGAAGAAAATAATTCAACAACAACCTTTGGGATTTATTCTTTTATTTGTATTTCGTTGACATTTATATTGTTTGAGCTTTTAGCTTTATCCACTTCCTTCCAGAACTCTTTCCAATTTCTACACTTCAAACTGGTCAGTAACTTTTCATTCTTAATGTTTTTCTCATTTTCTTCCAATTTTGAAGGTCGTTTTTGAATTAACTTCAATAATTTCTCATATCTGCATGAACAACATTAACAATAGGTTTATCATGAGGGACGACAAGCATGAATATTTTCTTTGTTGTGGCATAAAGTACTTTTACGCAATCATTCCAAACTAGAATTGCTTTGAATTTTAAGCCTTATATTCTTTAAATTCATTAGATGAAGTAAGTAGATTCGATTTTACAACTTTATATATAGATTCAATACATTTCAAGCTATTTATTTTTTATCATTGCAATTCTCAGTTGCCCACAAGAAGACATTGCTCTCTATCATATTCAAACAAAATAAAATGCTTTATATATTTAAAATTTATTCCAGACATTTTAGACCAATCGACTAATTTATCAACTACCCTTGGGTTCATAACCAGCATGAAGTGTATGGGAAGCATTAAAAACTGTATTAAAACTTAGAGGAAAATGATCAAACATTAGTAAAACCTAACTGTAGTCAACTTATACATTCTGGAACATCCCTTCGGTCTGTCTTGAGCATATAATGTAATCTGCTCAACTTGGTAGAGTCTTCACTTGGACAAAGGAAAGTAATGGTATCAGGAGATAGATAAATAGATAGAAAGATACATATATAGATAGATAGAGAGATAAATATATGGATACATATATATATATATATATATATATATATAAAATATATATATATATATATATATATATATATATATATATATATATATATATATATATATATATATATATATATATATATATATATATATATATATATATATATATATATATATATATATATATATATATATATATATATATATATATATATATATATATATATATATATATATATATATATATATATATATATATATATAATATATATATATATATATATATATATATATATATATATATATATATATATATATATATATATATATATATATATATATATATATATATATATATATATATATATATATATATATATATATATATATATATATATATATATATATATATATATATATATATATATATATATATATATATATATATATATATATATATATATATATATATATATATATATATATATATATATATATATATATATATATATATATATATATATATATATATATATATATATATATATATATATATATATATATATATATATATATATATATATATATATATATATATATATATATATATATATATATATATATATATATATATATATATATATATATATATATATATATATATATATATATATATATATATATATATATATATATATATATATATATATATATATATAAGTACAAACTGTTAGCATACAGCACTAAATTGTAAGGAAGCCCATCAATCTATCAATCTATCAATCTATCTATCTACCTAGATATCTATTTATCCCAATATATATATATATATAATATATATATATATATATATATATATATATATATATATATATATATATATATATATATATATATATATATATATATATATATATATATATATATATATATATATATATATATATATATATATATATATATATATATATACATATATATATATATATATATATATATATATATATATATATATATATATATATATATATATATATATATATATATATATATATATATATATATATATATATATATATATATATATATATATATATATATATATATATATATATATATATATATATATATATATATATATATATATATATATATATATATATATATATATATATATATATATATATATATATATATATATATATATATATATATATATATATATATATATATATATATATATGTATATATATATATATATATATATATATATATATATATATATATATATATATATATATATATATATATATATATATATATATATATATATATAGATATATATATATATATATATATATATATATATATGTATATATATATATATATATATATGTATGTATATATATATATATATATATATATATATACATATATATATATATATATATATATATATATATATATATATATATATATATATATATATATATATATATATGTATATATATATATATATATATATATATATATATATATATATATATATATATATATATATATATATATATATATATATATATATATAGGGATAAATAGATAGCTAGGTAGATAGATAGATTGATAGATAGATAGGTAGGTATGTAGGTAGGTAAGTTGGTAGGTAGGTAGATAGGTAGGTAGGTAAAGAGAGAGAGAGAGAGAGAGAGAGAGAGAGAGGAGAGAGAGAGAGAGAGAGAGAGAGAGAGAGAGAGAGAGAGAGAGAGAGAGAGAGAGAGAGAGAGAGAGAGAGAGAGATAATAATTTAGAATTATAACATTTGCCATTCCCTCATAGGAAAATGCATGATTCATTCCTCACCCTATCATTAGTCACTTCTCTCCCATTAGGAATTATGTCATGTATGTAAGATTTTTATATTTGCTTCATTATTTTAGACTAATGTGATTACCATACTTTTGCATAGTAATGTTGAAATTTGGTAATCATTATGAAGCACAATGACATGAATAATACAAATAAAATTTTCTAGTGAACATGAAGGGGAAGAATTTGTCATATTCCAAAAAGAGATCCATTATCAGAAAATGAGCAAGAACATCTCTATTAAGATTGATCCATTCAAAATGAATAAAAATATAATAAAGATATTAAAGAATATGATATGTAAATAAAATGGAAGATATTTATTAAGTTATATTTGATTCATGCAATTTTATGAATTTAGTTGCTTAAGTTAAATATTCCATCTCATACGTACAGGCTTAAGAAAAGCATAGATTTACATTTAATTTTATGCAAGTCATTTGTGACTATCATTACCAGGAATCTAAACATTTTTACACAATGATAACCACCATTTCCATCTGATCATTCCAAAATTAACTTTTCACAAACGCAAATTGACAAATTTAAGTTGTGAATAAAATTCGTGGCTTGAAATTCGGATAGGGCTGTGCCTGAAAACGAAAGGAAGAACTCCATTAACCTCTTTCTTTATTGAGTTGAGG
This sequence comes from Halocaridina rubra, assembly GCA_037179515.1. Lineage (NCBI taxonomy): Eukaryota > Metazoa > Arthropoda > Malacostraca > Decapoda > Atyidae > Halocaridina > Halocaridina rubra. The sequence goes on from JAXCGZ010008831.1 coordinate 12,204, forward strand.
TGCATAAGCAAGAGGCAATCTATCCTAGTTATGGTGGTTTTCGTGTTTCTCAAGAGCAGCAGGAACGAAGAAAAAAGTTTTAGACTGTAAATATCTCTGTACACATTTATTTATTAGATGTGTGTGTGTTTATATATATATATATATATATATATATATATATATATATATATATATATATATATATATATATATATATATATATATATATAGATAGATAGATAGATAGATAGATAGATAGATAGATAGATAGATAGATAGATAGATAGATAAATAGATTGCTTCAGAGAAACAAAG
>JAXCGZ010008832.1:0-21107 GCA_037179515.1 Halocaridina rubra
AATATGTAGTTTATTAGGGAGGCTGGCCGTAGAAGACGTGGAGAAAGGAATGTAGGTCACTAATGGATTTTAGCCATTAACCCTTCACCTCCTTGATAACGCTTATTGCATCGCCTCGTTGAACAAAGAACTGTTGTAAGCAAGTCATAACTCAACTTAGTCCTAGTACCAAGGACCCCGACAAACTAGAGGAGTTTGTGGGACTTTCTTACAAAATTGAGTTGTACTCGTGAGATGCTACGAGGCACTCATTTTTACTGTGTTGTTGACAGTACTTGTCTTGAATATATTTCAAGACAGTTTATTTCTACGTACATTATGTAAGTGTTGTTTTGCATATAGTTTCGTTTATTGTAATGTAAGTTCATGAATGTATACTTTTAGACTTAGTATGTGTACTTATTAATTTCTATCATGTATACAAGTATAGTCGTATGTATAATGTGTAGTTTATTAGGGAGGCTGGCCGTAGAAGACGTGTAGAAAGGAATGTAGGTCACTAATGGATTTTAGCCATTAACCCTTCACCTCCTTGATAACGCTTATTGCATCGCCTCGTTGAACAAAGAACTGTTGTAAGCAAGTCATAACTCAACTTAGTCCTAGTACCAAGGACCCCGACAAACTAGAGGAGTTTTGTGGGACTTTCTTACAAATAATTAGTGGTACTCGTGAGATGATACGAGACACTCATGTTTACTGTGTTCATTGACAGTACTTATAAGTTTGTCAAAGAGTAATTAGTTGTACTCGTGAGATGCTACGAGGCACTCATTTTTACTGTGTTTGTTGACAGTACTTATAAGTTTGTTAAAGAGTAGTTAGTTGCTGTCGTGAGATGCCACGAGGCACTCATTTTTACTGTGTTTATTGACAGTACTTATAAGTTTATAATTAGTTGTTCTCGTGGGTCATTACGAGACACTCAAGTAGAAGAACATGATAGAGATCTGTAGATCAGAAGATACGTTTTTGATTCAGAGTCCTGTGATTGCTGACGACATCAGGGTTATCCGGACAGATGAGTACAGAGTTATTATATTTCTAACAATATTTATAACTACGTGTGAGGGACAGAATGAGCTCATTTAATTGAACACTCGTAGGTAGAATGTATGTTAGAAAATTTATTATTCTGTATGAGGAACTTTTAATTTAAGGTGAGGAGAGTTTATTTAAATATTCACATATCAGCAGTTCATAAACCCCCTTATAAAATATTTGCATGTATGTCTATGCATGTAATATTAATTATATTTTATTGGTAGAGGATTTAAATTTGAGATCGTGGTAGGCCTCTACTGAAGCCGTGTCAGGATTTCCGAATTTAGGGGGTTATAAGATCGAAGGGTAAATAACACACAGGAAATCCTCCACAGCTTTTGGTCCTTCGAACCGGATGAGAATTGGTGTGGTAATGGTGAAAATAGTGTACATTTTAGATAAGCTCCCACCTTGTAAGAAGTTAGTGTAAAACTCTACGGTTAAAATCGTCCACATTTCAGCGAAAACGGGGAGGAGCATTGCATGTACTTGCATGAATATTGCAAATATAACTTTGAAATTTAAGTGGTTGTTGAAATATATAAGAGAATCCATTTCCCAAGTGGATAAAGCATTTCTCTATCTGTGGAAACGAAATATACTTTCGTAGGTGAGCGTCCATTAAGTAATTTGGATATTAGCACCCAATTTCGGCTGGGTGAACAGTGGTTTTTAGGGATTTGTGTGTTTACATATTTCCCATTTAACGATGTTTAGAATGTCGTATTGATTCCCTTTTTTACGGAAATACACAGAAGGTAGTGACCCACCTACTGCTAGGTGCACAGTGTCGTTTATCTGAGGAACAGTGTGGTTTGCATTACATTTTCCATTTACTGTTGCTGACTTAACAGTGTCGTTTAATTGATGAAAAGTGTGTTTTACACGTTGAGGATTGGCGTCATAATTGACGGAATTAAATAACTGTATGTTATTATCTTGAGATTTGGAAGATTGTCCTTTGATACTCTTTACAGAGTGATTGTTTGTTGCATTGTGGATGCATAAAGAAGATCGTGGATTCTTTGATGATAAAATTGCATCAACTATTTGTTTATTGTTTTATGTTCTATTTGCTTTCTCAATATGTCGGTTAAACCTGAGGCATTACAACGCCTTCGGGAATTGGTTCAACGTGATTGTGTTCAGTGTCAAACAGAACTTGCCAAAGATGATGAGACACTTGTTGTTAATTATTTAGAAAGATGTCACCATACGCTAACAGAAAGATTCGGAAGATATGATAGGAAATACGAAGAATATGTCGAGAATAAGCCCCTTAAAAAGGATTCTGAAGAGGAGGATACAGAACATGACAATCTAGCTGAAACAGTAAATAATATTAGCTTAGCTGTCCTAGAATGGATTCGTAAGTTAGGAACCATGGAGAGTACTAGAGCTCCTAGTTCCGAGAGTTCAAGCCTCCCCAGTGGGCAACCCACACTTAAATTTCCTGAAGTAAAAATACCACAGTTCTCTGGAAACTATGATGAATGGAACGAGTTTTGGGATACGTTTGATAGTTTAGTACATAGTACTTCTATGGCAACTATGACAAAGTTTACCATCTTGAGAAATGCCCTTAAAGGAGATGCAAAAGACACCATAAAGGGATATCCTGTTGCTAGTGAGAGTTATGATGAATGCATTCAACAGCTGCAAGCTGTTTATGCCAGCAAGGACAGAATTGTACGAAATTTAATGAGGAAATTGGTAAAAATATCAACTCCCTCTTCTAATTATTCATCACTTTTTACGTTCAAGCAGGAAGTAGAAGCCATTACTAGAAGTCTGAAAAATTATAGAGACATGGAGAACACTGATTGGGTGTTTTCAGATCTCGTGATGATGAAATTGCCAGAAGATGTTGAGAACTGGATTAGCATGAAAATAGACACAAAATATCCTACATATAAAACCCTCTTGAAGGAACTGGGAAAATATGTATATTATATAGAAGGCAACTTCACTAAAGATAACACAAAGGGAGAGACCCAAACCTCCCAGGGAGATGAGACCCAGTCCTATAAAAAGAATGTGGGTAGTTATGGTGCTACTGCAAAGGTAGTAAATAGTAAAACAGAATGTGTATTCTGTGGTTGGCAAGGTCATAAGTCTGAACAGTGTAATAAAGTAGTTAGTATAAACGAACGCAGAGACAAATTGAGAAACAATAACAAATGTCTGAGATGTACTCAATCAGGGCATTATGCAAATGAATGTTACACTCAGTTAAACTGTAAGAAGTGTAAGAAAAATGATCATCATGCAGCCTTGTGTTATGAACAAGAGTCAAAATTTCGTAGAAGGTTTGAAGAACCTTCATTTCTGAATGAACAGTCAGAAAATGGTTCAAATATAGATGAGTCAAGCAATGAGCCAGAACAATCTGACTCCGAAAAGGACAAGAAACATGTTGGTGTGATGACTATAAAGGCAGTACAGAGGCAAATGGTGAAGCCGAGTTTACCTTCATGTGCTCTGCCTACTGCAAGTGGAAAAATAAGCAGCTCAAAGGGAAATCTTTGGGTAAATACTAGGTTATTCTTTGATACAGGTTCCCAGTGTTCCTTTATAACTAGGGAATTAGCTGAAAGGCTTAAATTAACCCCAGTAGATGAAATGTCTCTTGGTATTGATGCATTTCGTTCTGAGACAAAGAAAGGAAGTTTTCCTGTTGTAAATGTAGTTATCAAATTGGGGAAAAGAAGAGCCAGAGTTAAATTACTCGTAGTTGATGACATGGTAATTAGCATCCACACTCCAGGACTAGCAAAGGCTGCAAATGTGTTAAAGTCTAATGGTCACAAGTTGGCCGATGAAGATATTGATAGTGATGTACTTGACAACATTGGCATTGTTATTGGTGCCTTACATTTTAGTCAGTTTGTTAGTGGTATTAACAAGTGGGATGTCTATACTTTGATGGAAACACAAGGTGGTGTCATGTTGTATGGCCATATTCCTAGTGATACTCAACATGGGTCCAGTAGTGTACAAAACCAACTTGTTATGCGAGTAGGAACACAGTTATTGCCTACTACAATACAAGAGTTGATTGATGAGGCCAAAGGACCAGTTAATAAGTTGTTGAGTGAAGAGGCCATAGAGCCTGTTAATAAGCTGTTGATTGAGAAGGCCATAGAGCCTGTTAATAAGATGTGGGAGCCAGAGAGTATTGGAGTAAAGCAAGAAGTGCATTACGAAGATAAAACTACACTTAGAAGTTTTACAGATTCTGTTCCCTTGAAGCCTATCCACACTCCTCTCCTACACAATTTTCAGAGTGCCTGTGGACAAATGAAGTCTCTAATAGAACAGTTGGAGGAAATATTGGAGAATGTTCATGTGGGTAATTTGTTGGATGCTTGTACCAGTGAAGAGAAACAGTATGATATATGCAATACTACAGATGTAGAGTGGGAAAAGGCCAAAATATCACTGCAAGCATTGAATTCCAACAATGCAAGACCTCAAAGGGTACTGGATCAGCGACTTTCTAAAGAATCTAGATCTCCTAAGGAAACAAGCTTTAGTTTAATCTGGAATGTTAATACAGACAAGTTGTCTTTGAAAAGTCTGAAGGCTAGAGAAGATGTGTTGACCAAACTTAAACTTCTGTCACTGGTGGGTATACTTTTGGACCCCTTAGGTCTAATATCACCCTTACTAAGAAGAGGAAAAATTCTTATTCAGAGAGCTTAGTCTGAAAAGCTCTCATGGGAATATCTATTGTTAGAAGTATACAAAGAGGAATCATCAAATTATGAAAGATCTGAATGTCAAGCTGCCCAAAGGGTTGAAGAATTGTGGGCACGCTTAATCATAGATGATAAATTGTAGTACTGATAGGGGAGACCAACCATTTTTCCTTTTTTTGGAGGGCCCAGGATGTCTTGAATATATTTCAAGACAGTTTATTTCTACGTACATTATGTAAGTGTTGTTTTGCATATTGTTTCGTTTATTGTAATGTAAGTTCATGAATGTATACTTTTAGACTTAGTATGTGTACTTATTAATTTCTATCATGTATACAAGTATAGTCGTATGTATAATGTGTAGTTTATTAGGGAGGCTGGCCGTAGAAGACGTGTAGAAAGGAATGTAGGTCACTAATGGATTTTAGCCATTAACCCTTCACCTCCTTGATAACGCTTATTGCATCGCCTCGTTGAACAAAGAACTGTTGTAAGCAAGTCATAACTCAACTTAGTCCTAGTACCAAGGACCCCGACAAACTAGAGGAGTTTTGTGGGACTTTCTTACAAATAATTAGTGGTACTCGTGAGATGATACGAGACACTCATGTTTACTGTGTTCATTGACAGTACTTATAAGTTTGTCAAAGAGTAATTAGTTGTACTCGTGAGATGCTACGAGGCACTCATTTTTACTGTGTTTATTGACAGTACTTATAAGTTTATAATTAGTTGTTCTCGTGGGTCATTACGAGACACTCAAGTAGAAGAACATGATAGAGATCTGTGGATCAGAAGATACGTTTTTGATTCGGAGTCCTGTGATTGCTGACGACATCAGGGTTATCCGGACAGATGAGTACAGAGTTATTATATTTCTAACAATATTTATAACTACGTGTGAGGGACAGAATGAGCTCATTTAATTGAACACTCGTAGGTAGAATGTATGTTAGAAAATTTATTATTCTGTATGAGGAACTTTTAATTTAAGGTGAGGAGAGTTTATTTAAATATTCACATATCAGCAGTTCATAAACCCCCTTATAAAATATTTGCATGTATGTCTATGCATGTAATATTAATTATATTTTATTGGTAGAGGATTTAAATTTGAGATCGTGGTAGGCCTCTACTGAAGCCGTGTCAGGATTTCCGAATTTAGGGGGTTATAAGATCGAAGGGTAAATAACACACAGGAAATCCTCCACAGTACTTATAAGTTTGTTAAAGAGTAGTTAGTTGCTCTCGTGAGACATTACGAGACACTCAAGTAGAAGAACGTGATAGAGATCTGTGGATCAGAAGATACGTTTTTGATTCGGAGTCCCGTGATTGCTGACGACATAAGGGTTGTCCGGACAGATGAGTCCAGATTCATTGTATTTCTAACAATATTTATAACTACGTGTGAGGAACAGAATGAGCTCATTTAATTGAACACTCGTAGGTAGAATGTATGTTAGAAAATGTATTATTCTGTATGAGGAAGTTTTAATTTAAGGTGAGGAGAGTTTATTTAAATATTCACATATCAGCAGTTCATAAACCCCCATATAAAATATTTGCATGTATGTTTATGCATGTAATATTAATTATATTTTATTGGTAGAGGATTTAATTTTGAGATCGTGGTAGGCCTCTACTGAAGCCGTGTCAGGATTTCCGAATTTAGGGGGTTATAAGATCGAAGGGTAAATAACACACAGGAAATCCTCCACAATTACCAATGAAACCACCTCTGCAGAACGAAAAGTTATATCCCAGGTCCTTGAATTAAGAAGAAGACATGATTATGTTTCGGTTTTACGTCACGAACTCCCTTTTCAAGCAAGGGCTAGGACGGTTGCCTTCTTGCGAAGGACTTATTTTGGCAGACATGATTATAAGGGCAGCATAATAAGCCTGACTACTACTTCTACTGCAACTACTACTACTACCACTGCTGCTATACTGTTAATATGTGTCAGAGAGAGAGAGAGAGAGAGAGAGAGAGAGAGAGAGAGAGAGAGAGAGAGAGAGAGAGAGAGAGAGAGAGAGAGAGAGAGAGAGAGAGAGAGAATCTCTCTCAAAGAATTAAAATTTTAGTTTACCCTAATAAAATGTAACGGTTTCTATATATTGGTTGGGTTTCAGTTATAGAAAACGGTTATTTTTTGGAAATAAATGGCTAACCTACCTATTCTACTTACAATACGCCACGTGTTCATCTTTGCCTAGCTAGTATTTTCTTGGAAATTATATTCTGATGGGGAAAATATATGGGAGTTTTGATGATACAGTCCAGCGAATAATACGAATGCGATATTTCTTTGCTGTATTTTCCCCAGTTTACAAACATTTATTGCATATATTCTTTAATTGCTTCGTATGTTTTTTTTTATGTATGCTACTTTTTTTTTTCTTTTGTCGGTTTTTAATTATAATAGTATGGTTTTTTATTTATATTTTGCTAATATATCAATAATAGAGATAGTTTAATAAGAGTTTTTGTGTATGAAAATATCTAAAACAACCTCAGGATTTTTAATAGCAAAACTAATAATAGTGCATGGAGCTGAAAACTTAGTTCAAACAGTAAAAACATATATGTTTAGTTCGTTGACAAAAAAGGAATGATAGTTATTTTATATGGTAGTATTCTGAGTGAGAGAGAGAGAGAGAGAGAGAGAGAGAGAGAGAGAGAGAGAGAGAGAGAGAGAGAGAGAGAGAGAGAGAGAGAGAGAGAGAGAGAGCAGAGGAAATTGGAAATTAGTACTAGAAATATCAAACTTTAATTCTCAAATAATATTTAATAATAAAATATTTAATATTGTAAGTGATATAATAATTCAAGTAATTACAATTGTAACTATACTCACAGATGAGAAAAAAATATATATCGTCACTTGCAATTTTTGTCAGATTATTACAGTATATCTGTAAATATTCTCATAAGTTATTAGTTTGTGTTTTCAAATTTTCTTTAACCCATTTATGCTAATAATTTATCTAATAAGTACAATTTATTCTATATATTCATGTAAATGTCTATCTTCATATATTAAACTTCTTGAAAAAAAAAAAATATTCATTTTTGTAAATTAAAAAATTAGTTCGGTATATTTTAAAAGTTTAGTGTTTCAATTTACCTAAATGGCGGAGGGTGAGGGAGGGTTGATAGAGGACCCGACTTTCTCTCCCTCCCGCAAAGTCTCAAAATACTGCGACTGTCAGACAGTCAGTGTAGATATTAGAGGGTCAGGGAGTGCCTACCAGTGCCATTTTAATTGTCTACTTACAAAATGAGTGACACAAATTCACGTAAAATTAGTGAATTAGTAAAAAAAGATGGAAATAACACATGTGCTGACTGTGGATTGCCAAGTAAGGAAATGAATATAGTTGTAAATAAAAGAGAAAATTATTAAAGAAAAGTGTGCCTGCCCTTTGCACTGTTTTCTGGTCACAAGTCATGAATAGGGGAGTGGCTGGCCGAATAATTTTACTACCAGTGGTCGAGTTTGGGCTGTTTATTTTAAGATTTTAAATGTATTTGCGGTGGTGTATTAAATTTCTGTGATTAATTTCGTGATCAAATTATATATATATATATATTTTTTTTTTGTGAGCAGTTGTAGGTCACAATGTCGAAGATCACAATATGGAAATGAGTGTCTGGTTAGATACATTGCCCTAATTCTGGTTTGTTTTTTGGTCAATATTGTAGAATATATGCTTCCTAATTATAAAAATAAATAAAGGGTAAATGTTAAATTATTTATAATTGGATGTGTTAAAGTGATTTTCATTCTTTATTTGTAAAGTTGAAGCCTGAGATGACCTAATATTAGAGGTGAATTTTTATTATAACATCCGTCTCCCTCTGAAATTGAAATTTGCATTTTTCGTACTTTTTTTTTTTTTTTTTTACGAATCTGACCTTCAAAACCATAGGATATTATTAACCAATTTAACCCAAAGTAACCATGAAACGAGTAATTTACGACGAATTTAAAGGTCAGATTCCCTCAAATCAGATCTAAACTTGTTAAAAATATTGAAATTTGCCCCAAACAGCCTAGAATAGTCGAGGATGAGACGGGTGTAGTAGTTAAAAAAAATCATATTAAGTTAAATTTGGTTAGGTCAGTTAAAATAAGGGAGTCTTGGCGTGCAAAATATCCAGTTAGGAAATGTAATTGTGAAGCACACTCATATAATTGATATAGATACTGGAATTTATTTTTTTTCACGTTTATCATTAGAAAACGATCGATTTTGATAGTAGCTTCCGTTAGCTAAGGTGAATACTTATTTCAAAAACCTCTCATTTCCGGCAGAAATTTCTAGTAAAATCGGTTAAAATTCGTTTTATGCACCCTTCCATTACTCGGGTGCATAAACCGAATCTTTATCTAGGTTAGGTTAGTTTAGTCAAGTTAGCTTGGTTAGGTTAGGTAAAATAGAAGGAGAGCATAAATCGAATCTTTACTACAAAATCGATCATTTTACATATTTCAGATGAAATATGGGCTTCAGTCTCACAAGTATCTTGCAATTTTACACCATCTTGGTTTTTAAAGTTTGCAGTTTTAGCCCTCCTATCAGAGGCATCGCCCCTGCTCTGGCGTTCGTCAGCCGGTGCAAGCCCCAGCCCCCACTGTGGTGTCCAGCCACAGCAGTAACCTTCCCAGTAAACAGCTTAAACTCTCGGTCCTGAACGGGAGCCGATCTCTGTCGACCTCGCGAATGCGAGGCCAGCTTTTAGCCATGTTTCCATTGGCAAACCAGTTTTTTCACATTTCCTCCTCTTAAAATACATGCGGCTGAAATGTAAGCACACTACAGTTTGTGTCCCATATTATTTTTTGTGTGTTCTATTAGTCCCCAGTTGGGGGTGAACACAGATGGATTGATCGTGAGGAGTTAAGGCTGGATGCCCTGCCAATCACTCTACTGCGGGCTTGAATGCAGATACATCACATTCTAAGTCGAGCTCCAAACTGGTTATGCTGTGGCGGTCCCCATTCGTAATACATCAGTACATATTTCAAAATAATTTTAGTAAATCATTGGCACTTGGCATATTTAAATTAAATATTGATAGAGGGAAGAAAGCTCCCATGTATGTAGCCATACCAAATGACCTTCATCACGTTTTCAGTATCTTAAGGGATTTATCCTTATGAATGTGATGTTATTGTTATTGATAAGAACAGATCCTGAGCATTTTAATTTATAATATGGTTGAGACATTTGTCATCTTCACATGAAAACAACAATATAACTAATATCATAATAAGAACTCGTCTTTTGAATGATTTGAGAATTGTATTAAGAAGACAACACCCAATAATTATATTCAGTACTTTAAATGGTTTTTGTTCAATTACCTAGAAAGTCCTTTAAATGGTAAGGTAATAGCATGCTATTGTTAACTAGAGAAAATAGCATTCCTTTTTTTTTTATGTGTGACACCGGGACAGGCAAAAAAAAAAACTGCCCTCATCAATAAATCCCCAGGCACGAGAAAACATTAAGACGAAGGTAATGGACAAGGCAGAGATGAGGTAATGATACACAAAGGAAAAGGGCAGACTGAAAAAATAGTCAAAGTACTGAGGACCCAAAGATATGTAGGATTAGGCCCTGCTGTCTCTGTTATGCAAAATTTGTGCTTTGAAGTTTCTGAGTCATACTCTATTAAAACTTACTTCGTACTATGTAGACACTAGTGTGATCCATTAAAATGTAGTCTTGATGGGGCCAACTGGTAATGCTCGATACTTTGATTCGTCAGGTTGTGGGTTTGTGGGTCACGGTCAGAGGGTAGAAAGGGCATTCCTTCGTAGCCGTTGCACTTGCCAAAACCAAAGTCCTTTGCAAAAAGGCACATTCCTAGCCCTTAGTAGAAAAAAGAGTCTTTTATGTAAAACCGATCGCAATTTCTAATCTTGACGTTCCCATTACAGGTGTAATTTCGAAAGTGCTGCATAAAGCCTCCCTGATCCTTATAGATTGGATATTGAGCATTATAAATATATTGTATATTCATTAAGGAACATTTAAATTATCACACCATTACTAATGGCACAGCTGTGTAGGTGCTGTTGAAAATAGTATGAACTCGAAGTCTTTAGATGTTTGCAGCTAAAAATCTTTTAGTGACTTTTATGACACACAGGGGAACATAGAGGAGGTATTCTTGCCCCTTTAGGGAATTACAAAGGAGGTGTTACCCGGATCCCTTGCTTCACGCAATTTAGTCATTTCTTACGACATGCAGGAGTCTGTAGAAAACATAACTTTTTTTTATACTACTGAGGTCTTATTCTTCCAGATCCAGAATGGGCGTCTTATAACATAGGTATTTTTATATGTACAACATGTGCAGCATGGCATCGAAGTCTGGGGTCACATATATCCAAAGTGAAGTCACTGAGATTAGATAAGTAATATAACAGTATTTGACTCTACTTACAATAAATATCTTATGTACAAAATGAATTTTTTTTTTTGGTCATATATAAAGTACCAACTTCGAGTATCATTTTTGAAGATATGAATTTCTGCATTTGTAAAGTCAGTTTAATTACCTTCAACTACTTGCATTTATTTGATTAATTGTATAGCTATGACATATACACATATTGATTTTGCTCCGAGCTTGCTTTTTATAGTCTTTTTCGAGATACAGTATATGGATTTTTATAATCATTAAAATATAGTACTCGATTTTTTATTTCATAATAATGCAGTGTCAGAAGGAGATAGTAAGAGGTACTGGTAAAATTTTATTGTATGTATCCCATTTACACATGCCATTCTGTAGAAAAAAAAAAAGCTTGTTCTCTGACTAAAGCTCAAGCAATGCTAATTATTTATTTTTAAACATCTTCATGTTCCATATTTATATACATTACATTGTATATTATATTACGAATGTAATTTGCCTTTAGCCTATATCCAGTAGCATCTGTTACTTCCAGTCATATAATTTCCAGACTCTTTTATCATTATGATTATATTTGTCATTCATAAGTGTTCATTCGAGTTCCTCCATAATTTTTTTTTTCCAATTTGAGTGTGACTCATTACTTGACATTTATTTTGAATTTTGCTCTTTGATGGTTTCTGTGGGCTAAATGTCTTCCTCATACTTAAACTGTGAAGTAAAATTTTGTCTTGAAATTTATTAAAGGCGTGATGGGGTTTATAGCAATGAGTGACAACATAATTACGAGAATCAAATCATGAAAAAGAGCTTAAATGAGTAGGATAAGTTCTTGGAGTAATCAGTATACAGTATTATGTAGACTTAAGATCTGTTATGTCATAAAGGATTGACTGTACTTCTGTAGAGTGTAGTATGGATATTGCAGTATCAAAATCCTTTTTTTCCCTTTGCCTTACATGCCTAACTGGAGATAATATTATAATATTTCATTTCATTTAATGGTATTCGTGTTAAATTTGACAAGTATTTTTGCCATATGCTTAGAGAAGGAAATAGTAAGAAGTGTATAAATTCATAAATGTCTTAATTTTGTTGCATTCTTGTTAGTTTTTAATGGTTATTCTTCCTCTACTCTCATAATCTCTTCTCTCATTTCTCTGTAACCTCGTGGAAATACTGCAACACTCTATATATCTTCATATGATTTTGTCTTTGTAATTGCTACTACAGCTACTTTTACCCAATATAAACTTTCAATAATTCCACTATCTTACCAGCTATCCCATCAGTGTATCCTTGCCAAAGCACAATGAGACTGTATTCGGTGGGAAATACTGTCATAGCAATAATATTCTGTATTTGCAGTAGTAGAAGTCTGCTAGTCTGTTTTTCTACCAGAATTATGAAGTTCTTTAAATTAAGACATGTTTATGTTTATGTGTGTGAGGCTGTCAACATTTCAGGAACTACCCTATCGATTTCCAATAATAATATGTTCTATTATGAAATTTTCTCGAAAATTAAAGTCTCCAATACTGTTTTGCAGTGGGCTGGCATCTTATGCAGTTTTGAACTTATGCCTAATGTTTTCCTAATATCATACAGTATGGACTCTACTATATTAATTTTATATATAATTTAATCTGTATAAAGTAGAAATTGAAGTGAGATTCAATAATCTAGACATAACTTGCAGTATAAGTGAGGTTGAGGATATGTTGTGTGTGGCTTACTACAGCAGTTTTGTATAAGGGTCTTGAAAGTGCTTGGTTTTGAAGAACCAGTTGACAGCATAAGATGAGAGACCACAGCATAAGTGTAAATTGCACTCTGTTGCAGGTTTGCCATGTTTGTCCTTCTCTCACAAGTGTCCATTTTTTTTATAGCTAGCCTGGCATTTTTTATGCTCAGACTCGGGCACCCCTGGTTCAAGATACCATTAGCACCAGGGTTGTCACAGGTTTGAGCATAAAAAAGGACAGACTTTAAAACAAGGAGGGCATTATGGAAAAAAGGCCCCCAAGCTTACCTCTCTCGGTAATAATATGTTCTCATTTGATGAATAATATTCCAATTTAGGTGGGATGATGAGCAAGTACAGATGATAGAGACGGTCGGGAATGTAAAAGCCAAAGAAAAATATGAAAAACACATCCCACCCTGTTACAGAGTACCCCAGGCTGGAGATCCTCCGTAAGTATTGCTGATGTTAATAATTTTATAATTTATTTAAATTTGTGTGGAATAGTTTCCATCTTTTGCCAAAAATATAGCTGGTTTGATTAGTTTATTTATTACTGTATATACACAATAATTTAGTATTTCTTGAGATTTCTATACATTTAATGAGCGCTTTTAGTGTTATTCAAAAACATATTGTTTTAAGATATTTGTGGTTTGTGGTTAGTGTGGGTAAACTTGAAGTTTTTATGTTTATGTCATGTACATGTATTGATTTTATGTTTATATGATTGTATAGTTTAATTTACTTTTTGCGTAAAGCAAAAGACTATTAAGCTAGTATACATATGTGAAGAAATGACCAAATGTAATCAGAAACACTATGCAAAATTGCTTTTATATATCATGCAAAATTGCTTTTATATATCATGATAATAACGACCTATGGTGCCTTAAATTCCCCTAAAGTATATGAAATATTCCTCTCTTTTGCAGAGTATTACTAGAACAGTGGATAAGGGCCAAATACGAGCGTCAGGAATTTATCTTCGTTGAGAAGCAAACGTATATTTGTAATAGCATGGAAGGAACATTAATGAAAAAAGCAAGAGCCGAAAAAAAATACTTCCCACGAAAATTCGTCATAGCCGATAATACTCTAAAATATTACGTTAAAGAAGTAAGTTGGTTTGTTAGATATGGTGAATGAAAAAGCCTTGTAAATTCAGTAGAAGTAGTTTTAAATTTTAATTTAGTAGTAGATTGCAAATAATGACTTAGTGAGGTTCTTGTATAGATTGATAGATATCTACACCTTCAGTTTTGATGCCCAGTATAGTTACTTATTTAAGCCACTAGTCTTGGGGCCACATAGGTTATGCCATGCTATCCTGTCCAGTGTCCTGGGTTCACTCCCTGTCTTCTAATATCGTCCTTGTCCTTTCATGGTGGATAATATGATATATTCAGTGAAATTCAATATGATATGTTCAGTGTAATCATTTCTATTTGATACTCTTTTTTTCATTTCAGAATGCCAAAGAACCCAAAGCCACAGTACAACTATCAGAACTTAATGTTTGCTTAGCCCCTTCCAAGATGAATCAAGACAATGGTTTGCAATTATCGTTTATGACGGACGGCTCAACCAGACACATATACGTGCATCACGAGAGTAGCGAGACCATTATTCTCTGGTATGCGGCCATAAGAAATATAAAGCTCAATTGGCTGATGGTTGCCTATCCCAATGCCTCTGCGGAAGAGGTGAGCTATGAGTGGTTGCTATGCGTTAAGTCTTTTAAGTCTATTTTATTCTCATACTTCAAATACGCTGAGAAACTTGAGAGTAGTTTGAAATGTTTTTAGATCCTTGGAGCTTTCAAGAGATCCTGCTCATTGAAAATTATAGCATTGGATTTTGAAATGCTTTTATTTTTGTATCTATATGCAGTTGGCCTTTACCCTTTGCAATGGAAGTGGCTGAGCCAAAGAACACGCATTCACCACAAGCCAAAGAACACCTTAATCACTCCTCTTAGCTTCTTGAAGTCTACGAATATATAAATATCCTCAGTCATGCCCAAATTCTTAGTTTTATTTGCTCATTGAGAGAGAGAGAGGATTGGCTTATGACGAATCCAGCTGTAGTAAGGTTTTTATTTTCCTTTAACGCATACACCATTATTAATTGATCTTTTATTCATATGGAGTATTTTTATGTGTAGGTGGACATATACAGCATAACTGATAAAGTTTACACAATTACATAATTTTTCTTAATTTTGGGGTGGGGTAAAATGTGAAAAACACGTTTTTCTGAGCTAAGTGACTAGCCAGAATTAATGAAAACCCAACGACATCCAATTACGGTTCAATTAACCTTACATGACCTGCTGAAATAGCGTATTAGTACTGCATGTTTTTGTATGAAGAAGAATGCTATTTTATTAGTAGTCGAGGGTATAATTACATAGCTTTTGTGGGCATAAGATTTGCCATATTAGATCACTCTGTGCACTAGGATTTTGAAGTTAGATTGTAAATCTGGATTGTAAATTTCGGGAAGAGAAAGTCTTGGAATTTATTCCATATATTCGAGTGTTTAAAGTATGCTTTCTTGAAAAATACTTAACTGAATATATATATATATATATATATATATATATATATATATATATATATATATATATATATATATATATATATATATATATATATATATATATTATATATTATATATTATATATTATATATATATATATATATATATATATATATATATATATATATATATATATATATATATATATATATATATATATATATATATATATATATATATATATATATATATAGGTACGTGTGCATGCATGTACTGTATATGTATATACATACTTAGTGCACTAACCTGAAAATTGTTATTCTATATCTGCTTCAAATTGTCTGACGTGGTTTTGTGGTAAAGTGGAGATTTAACTTAAATGATAGCACTCAACAAGAGCTATTGAAAATTATTGTTACAAATGTTACTCTTAATCAATAATCGCTGAGTGCTCTTCTGCCATTAATACCTGTAAACCATAATATATTACTCTTAAGTAATAATTGCAGAGTGCTCTTCTGCCATCAATCACTTAATACACTATATTTTATTCTTAATTACTTGCTATGATATTTAAAATTAATTGCAAATTCTATAAATATTTGAGATATACATGACCAAATATAGATTGTAATGTTTAACAACTGCAATATCGCTGGGAGTGCCCACGTGCACGTCCCCATGTACAGTTTTCTGAATAAAAAAAAGAAAAGACATAGTATACTGTATTAATTTTATTAAGTTATATGTAGTTAGTTTTATCTAACTTAACTTTCATTGAATACAGTAGTGAATGCAATAAGAAATTGATAATGTAATAAATTTAATTAAAAAAATGCATTTTTTCAGCTGGTGCCATACTTGACCACCGACTTTGTCATTGAGGGTTGGTTATCAAAAACAGGGCCAAACGAGAGAGATGCATACAGAAGACGATGGTTTATACTTGATGATCGTAAGCTTATGTATCATGAGGGGCCTTTGGTACGTATGATTCTTACTTTTTTGCGTATATTATATATTGAGCCTGCTTGTTGAAAGAGCCGACTAAAAACTCATCTATCATCATCTCAGGGCTTATTACTGCCATATCTCTAGGTCTTCATTACTGTGACTTTTGTATCATTTTTCTTTATTATTCATCATTCTCTTATATCTGTCATGTTCAGAAGCTTCTACTTTTTCTTAAATATTTTCTTGGTGTGCAGGCTTATAAAGAGTAATTTTTCCCCTCCTGGAGCCACACATTTAAAAAAACTCTCTTCAAAATTAAATTTATTTTACAAAGCAGAACATCCATTGAACATGCACAGTATGATGTAACTTTGCGTCCTCTTTATTTTCAGTTGTTGCCACCCTGCAGTGTATGGTGGGTTATGGCTTATTGCTGAAAATAAAAAAAGAAATAAGTTATTTGTATTGTGAAGATCCACCTTATATTCAATTTTAGTCAAGGTAACTTATAGCTATATGTCTGTGGAGTAATTTATATAAAAATAGAATGTAATTTGTTACAACACTATAATATTTGCTTATTGGTGGAGTCTTTTTAATTTTTTTGTTTTCCATATGTTATTCAGTTTTCTTAACATGTTACTAACTTTCATATCATGCAAATGAAAATTGTTGATAGAAATTACGATTGTATTCCAGTGTTAATAGTTTTTGTTGCTACAGTAATCTTTTCAAACTTATAGCACTGCACTAGAATGCAATACCATTACTGTATTTCCTGTTATTTTTTTTTTCCTCTCTTCAGGATGCGTACCCACGAGGAGAAATCTTTTTGGGCTACAAGGACAACAACTACAACATAAAAGAAGGTGTTCCTAGGGGCTGCAAAGATCATGATTTCTCTTTTTCCCTCATCACTCCCGACCGCACGTACGTCATGTCTGCTCCCACCTCGGACGAGAGAATGAGATGGATGGCGGCGATCAGAACGGTATTGGAGAGGCCATTACGACCCCAAGATAATCAGAGTAAGATGGCGCTAGCATCGAAGAGAAAATCTTCACGCAATTCACGGCAGTCTTGGTTCTCTTTTAATAAAGATCAGCATGTTTAACTAGCATCTTAGGGACACTAACATATGTACATAACTGTTGTGTAGTTTGAGGGACACTGAAGGAAGCGTAGTCTCTAATGTAACTGCATATTTTTTCTTTTATGAATTAGTTGTACGTCTGTGAATCGGGCCTTATTCAGCTCATTTGTACTGTGAGTGAAATTTTGTATGATATTTTGCTTCTCATGACCCCATAGATCACCTTACTCTTAACAACAAAATTTAACTGCATTAATTGTTCACTCAGAATTGGTCATAAAACAATTTCTCTTAAATTTTACATAGAGAAGCAGCACTATAGAAGAGACTTAATTCAGTTCTTTTAAAGTGAATGAAGGCAAAACATTAATACCATTCACATTGTTTAAATGTTTTTAATTTTGTTCAAGCTTTGCTAATTTACTTTTAGCTTAAAAACTACTTATATATATTTTATGACTTCTTATAACATTTTTGATACTCCAATTCGTGAAGTGCTTGAGATTAATAGTTTAACTCTTTTATGCATTTATCTTTTGTTTTCGTTTTTTATCCTTTTATTCTCCTCTTATGATGTGCAGGACATATAAGGGTGAAATTCTCCCTCCCCCATCATTAGTTGCCTCTTATGTATGAAATACATGAATGGACTCAGTCCTCCAAATCCAGAGAGACACCTTTTTTTTTTCCACGATATAGAGAGATACATTGGTAAAATTCTTTCTGCCCCCATCACCAGAGGCATTCTGTTTAGTTGTGTCCTTTGACAAGCAGGCAGTACAAATATGGTAGTCTTTAATTACTGCCACCATGGAAATCTGATATTTTGGTGTGATGTAGAATACTTTATCAGTAAATTATTAATCTAGAATCTGTGCAACACTAGCAAAACGAGCAAATTCTTTGTATTGATCTGTGGCCAAACTTTAGTTCTTTGTATGGACTATCAATTACACATTGTCTTACTTTCCTAACATCAATTTCACTGCATGTTAGCTGTCTCGCAGATCTGATACAATAATTTCTACAGTATTTATGCATGATTGATTCTTTAATTCTGCTTTTTTGTTGTAGTATGCATTTTTTATGTTGTGTAAATATTTTTTTTTCTTTTAACCAAGTAGTATCACACTGGATGTTTTGATTTTTTTTTTATTTCTAATCATGTAACTGCATAATTTTTAAAACCACCTTTATGGGTTGAAATTTTCAGTGAAGACCACGAATGGAAGGAAGAGATCAAATGTGCAAGATTGGTTACTGAACAGGAATCCTTCACATCACTGGTATTCTCTAGGAAAGTAATTCTGGTATAAGCGCAGATTGGACGTGTACTGCAGCGAAATACTCATATACACATATTCGTTTTTTATTTCAACATATGTATACCCGTATTCAATATACATACTCATCATTGATTTCAACACGACCGATTTGATTCATTTTGGGTTCTGTTTAGATTTTATTTGACGGAGTATGAGATTTTACCTAAATTCTGAAACTCGTATAACCTGTATTTATTTTACATTAGGCATGTTTCCCAGTTGGAATGTCTTGTTAAAAATGGGCCTTTGATCAGATCAGTAAAGATATCTGGCTTAAATTTGGAAGTTTGTTTTATTTTGAGGTGAACCAAGTAAATCGTAGATGATATGAATCAATGGAAATGTGTCATAAAGAATGTGGTTATGTAATATGAATGGATACTGTAATTATGCAATAGAATTACAAAGTCCTTGAGTCCTTAGATTTTTCTGGTTACAGTTGTAATTTCATTTTTATCCTCTTAATGCATTATGTATTACTGTAGAGAGTAAGTGATGTATTTTATTGTAAATATGTATCTGCACATATATGATGAATATCTTTTTAGGTTACATTTGATACTGTGATTTTTTAAACTTTCATACTGTTATTATCATCATGAAATCATTAAGTAACAAAATGCCAAGAGCCCCCAACCCACCATACAGGGTAATCATGTTTTTTTTTATATCGTCACTTGCAATCAAAGTGTTTATCTATAGATTGTAACACACATTTTCATAACCTACCATGACATTGTAATATTATATTGAAAAAGTTATGTAAAATTTCGGCTTTGTAAAGATCTTAAAATCTTTTCCCCACGTCTTTTGAAGTGGGCCGCTATTTGTTTTATTGCATTCTTTACTTTTCTGTTCTTTTTCAACTTGAATGCGTATTGTTCTGAAACAGGTAAACTAACCTTAAGTAAATAAAATAATGTATGACCTTGGATTAATAACTTTCTTAAATTATCGAATAATATTATTATTATCTTGTATATTTGATTACCACCATTGTAGTAGTATGCCAATTATGCTTTTGTTCAATGAATATAAGTAATTGCGGTTGAGATAGAATAACCAACCCCTGTGTCTCAAATGGATAGGAGACCAGGAAGCTTGGCAATCCCTCCCTCTATTAACTGCCACAAAGCAACTAAATCAGGAAATGAGGATGGATGCGATGTGTTGAAACATTGCTACATTTGTTCTCTTGTACAATTGTGGGCCATCTTGCTGTGTGGAGTGAAATATGGTATCTTGTTTGAACTGAAACTTGTTTAAGTGCAGGTTGGTGAGACTTTTGGCCATGTTGCTTCACGAGAAAATTTGTTGTTGCTGTTTAAATAGTATAAAAACATCCTTGAATTCTAATATTACATCCACTGCTGCATTCTTCACTGATGGAATATTACTTATGCCGACATAGAACCTTTCTTTGCATAATGTAGGGTGTTGTTTTGTTGTTCCTTGAGCTGCCTGGCCTAACAGCCCTGATTCTCTAAAGATGATCACTGCTGATTTTGGCCTTTCCTCCAGAGCTCTCGGGGAGTGTGTGAAAAGTTGGTGGTGCATGTCGTTGTGTGTATATTGCTATGGATGCAGTGTGATTTATTAATATGCTTGCATGCTGTACGATGTTTGTAATTGAGGTTAATATATCCTCTTTGAAAGAAGTGTAATACAAGAATTTTAAGTTATAACATTTTGCTCATGTGTATATGATCTGTCTGTCTGTCTATTTTTTTGCATATTTCAGTAACTTCTGACTAGGAGTTAGGTGCAGGAAAAATAATTTTAGTTACCTTTGTCTAAGCATGCTTTCTATTAATACTCCATTCCTTGTGTTCCAAGTGGTGTCTGTCCCATATAGTTGTTGATGTGACTCTAACCTTTCAATACCAGTTGTTTCTTTTAACCTAGATTTTTTCCACGAAAATTTGCATGATAGTTACAACTAAAGAAAGAACTACTAAATTACAAAAACGGCACAGCAACGATAGTAGTACTTGTTCCTCTAAATCACAAGTCCTCATTTACAGTTCCTCTCATGCTCACCGTATTTAATGAATCAGATTAAGCCAGTACTGTGTATGTGTCTACGCCATTTGCGTTTTCAGTTTAAACTCTTTGTAGTTTTTCTCATTCTCCTTTATATTCTTGTATGACTTAAGAAAGCCTTTTGAATAGCTGTTTATTATTGGTTAAGAAACGAGTGTTGGTCTCACCCATCTTGATAATTAGAGATTATGTAAATAGCTGATATAAGCATAATATTTTGTTT
>JAXCGZ010008833.1:0-5000 GCA_037179515.1 Halocaridina rubra
ATATATATATATATATATATATATATATATATATATATATATATATATATATATATATATATATATATAACCAAATAAGCACATTACATATGTGAAAACATGAATCATTTTTTACCCCGACCGGGACTTGAACCTAGGACTTATAATTACTAAGTCAAGGCGCTACCAACTACACACCACAGAAGGTTAAAAGGAATCCAACCTTATAGCTTATATCTGCTATACTTAGGAATGAACGCATTCTATCTGAATGCCACTATGTTCATATTACAGATTCCCCAACCTCACTCGTGGCTTCATTTTCGCATTTAATTCAATTCCCAATCTCATTCGGGCTATACAATAACCAAATAAGCACATTACATATGTGAAAACATGAATCATGTTTTACCTCGACCGGGACTCGAACCTAGGACTTATAATTACTAAGTCAAGGCGCTACCAACTACACACCACAGAAGGTTAAAAGGAATCCAACCTTATAGCTTATATCTGCTATACTTAGGAATG
This sequence comes from Halocaridina rubra, assembly GCA_037179515.1. Classification (NCBI taxonomy): domain Eukaryota; kingdom Metazoa; phylum Arthropoda; class Malacostraca; order Decapoda; family Atyidae; genus Halocaridina; species Halocaridina rubra. Next base: position 511 of record JAXCGZ010008833.1, read on the forward strand.
AACGCATTCTATCTGAATGCCACTATGTTCATATTACAGATTCCCCAACCTCACTCGTGGCTTCATTTTCGCATTTAATTCAATTCCCAATCTCATTCGGGTTATACAATAATCAAATAAGCACATTACATATGTGAAAACATGAATCATTTTTTACCCGACCGGGACTTGAACCTAGGACTTATAATTACTAAGTCAAGGCGCTACCAACTACACACCACAGAAGGTTAAAAGGAATCCAACCTTATAGCTTATATCTGCTATACTTAGGAATGAACGCATTCTATCTGAATGCCACTATGTTCATATTACAGATTCCCCAACCTCACTCGTGGCTTTATTTTCGCATTTAATTCAATTCCCAATCTCATTCGGGCTATACAATAACCAAATAAGCACATTACATATGTGAAAACATGAATAATTTTTACCCCGACCGGGACTTGAACCTAGGACTTATAATTACTAAGTCAAGGCGCTACCAACTACACACCACAGAAGGTTAAAAGGAATCCAACCTTATAGCTTATATCTGCTATACTTAGGAATGAACGCATTCTATCTGAATGCCACTATGTTCATATTACAGATTCCCCAACCTCACTCGTGGCTTCATTTTCGCATTTAATTCAATTCCCAATCTCATTCGGGCTATACAATAACCAAATAAGCACATTACATATGTGAAAACATGAATCATTTTTTACCCCAACCGTGACTTGAACCTAGGACTTATAATTACTAAGTCAAGGCGCTACCAACTACACACCACAGAAGGTTAAAAGGAATCCAACCTTATAGCTTATATCTGCTATACTTAGGAATGAACGCATTCTATCTGAATGCCACTATGTTCATATTACAGATTCCCCAACCTCACTCGTGGCTTCATTTTCGCATTTAATTCAATTCCCAATCTCATTCGGGCTATACAATAACCAAATAAGCACATTACATATGTGAAAACATGAATCATTTTTTACCCCGACCGGGACTTGAACCTAGGACTTATAATTACTAAGTCAAGGCGCTACCAACTACACACCACAGAAGGTTAAAAGGAATCCAACCTTATAGCTTATATCTGCTATACTTAGGAATGAACGCATTCTATCTGAATGCCACTATGTTCATATTACAGATTCCCCAACCTCACTCGTGGCTTCATTTTCGCATTTAATTCAATTCCCAATCTCATTCGGGCTATTCAATAACCAAATAAGCACATTACATATGTGAAAACATGAATAATTTTTTACCCCGACCGGGACTTGAACCTAGGACTTATAATTACTAAGTCAAGGCGCTACCAACTACACACCACAGAAGGTTAAAAGGAATCCAACCTTATAGCTTATATCTGCTATACTTAGGAATGAACGCATTCTATCTGAATGCCACTATGTTCATATTACAGATTCCCCAACCTCACTCCTGGCTTCATTTTCGCATTTAATTCAATTCCCAATCTCATTCGGGTCTATACAATAACCAAATAAGCACATTACATATGTGAAAACATGAATCATTTTTTACCCCGACCTGGACTTGAACCTAGGACTTATAATTACTAAGTCAAGGCGCTACCAACTACACACCACAGAAGGTTAAAAGGAATCCAACCTTATAGCTTATATCTGCTATACTTAGGAATGAACGCATTCTATCTGAATGCCACTATGTTCATATTACAGATTCACCAACCTCACTCGTGGATTCATTTTCGCATTTAATTCAATTCCCAATCTCATTCGGGCTATACAATAACCAAATAAGCACATTACATATGTGAAAACATGAATAATTTTTTACCCCGACCGAGACTTGAACCTAGGACTTATAATTACTAAGTCAAGGCGCTACCAACTACACACCACAGAAGGTTAAAAGGAATCCAACCTTATAGCTTATATCTGCTATACTTAGGAATGAACGCATTCTATCTGAATGCCACTATGTTCATATTACAGATTCCCCAACCTCACTCGTGGTTTCATTTTCGCATTTAATTCAATTCCCAATCTCATTCGGGCTATACAATAACCAAATAAGCACATTACATATGTGAAAACATGAATCATTTTTTACCCCGACCGGGACTTGAACCTAGGACTTATAATTACTAAGTCAAGGCGCTACCAACTACACACCACAGAAGGTTAAAAGGAATCCAACCTTATAGCTTATATCTGCTATACTTAGGAATGAACGCATTCTATCTGAATGCCACTATGTTCATATTACAGATTCCCCAACCTCACTCGTGGCTTCATTTTCGCATTTAATTCAATTCCCAATCTCATTCAGGCTATACAATAACCAAATAAGCACATTACATATGTGAAAACATGAATCATTTTTTACCCCAACCAGGGACTTGAACCTAGGACTTATAATTACTAAGTCAAGGCGCTACCAACTACACACCACAGAAGGTTAAAAGGAATCCAACCTTATAGCTTATATCTGCTATACTTAGGAATGAACGCATTCTATCTGAATGCCACTATGTTCATATTACAGATTCCCCAACCTCACTCGTGGCTTCATTTTCGCATTTAATTCAATTCCCAATCTCATTTGGGCTATACAATAACCAAATAAGCACATTACATATGTGAAAACATGAATCATATTTTTCCCCGACCGGGACTTGAACCTAGGACTTATAATTACTAAGTCAAGGCGCTACCAACTACACACCACAGAAGGTTAAAAGGAATCCAACCTTATAGCTTATATCTGCTATACTTAGGAATGAACGCATTCTATCTGAATGCCACTATGTTCATATTACAGATTCCCCAACCTCACTCGTGGAATTATTTTCGCATTTAATTCAATCCCCAATCTCATTCGGGCTATACAATAACCAAATAAGCACATTACATATGTGAAAACATGAATCATGTTTTACCCCGACCGGGACTTGAACCTAGGACTTATAATTACTAAGTCAAGGAGCTACCAACTACACACCACAGAAGGTTAAAAGGAATCCAACCTTATAGCTTATATCTGCTATACTTAGGAATGAACGCATTCTATCTGAATGCCACTATGTTCATATTACAGATTCCCCAACCTCACTCATGGCTTCATTTTCGCATTTAATTCAATTCCCAATCTCATTCGGGTTATACAATAACCAAATAAGCACATTACATATGTGAAAACATGAATCATGTTTTACCCCAACCGGGACTTGAACCTAGGACTTATAATTACTAAGTCAAGGCGCTACCAACTACACTCCACAGAAGGTTAAAAGGAATCCAACCTTATAGCTTATATCTGCTATACTTAGGAATGAACGCATTCTATCTGAATGCCACTATGTTCATATTACAGATTCCCCAACCTCACTCGTGGCTTCATTTTCGTATTTAATTCAATTCCCAATCTCATTCGGGCTATACAATAACCAAATAAGCACATTACATATGTGAAAACATGAATCATTTTTTACCCCGACCGGGACTTGAACCTAGGACTTATAATTACTAAGTCAAGGCGCTACCAACTACACACCACAGAAGGTTAAAAGGAATCCAACCTTATAGCTTATATCTGCTATACTTAGGAATGAACGCATTCTATCTGAATGCCACATATGTTCATATTACAGATTCCCCAACCTCACTCGTGGCTTCATTTTCACATTTAATTCAATTCCCAATCTCATTCGGGCTATACAATAACCAAATAAGCACATTACATATGTGAAAACATGAATCATTTTTTACCCCAACCGGGACTTGAACCTAGGACTTATAATTACTAAGTCAAGGCGCTACCAACTACACACCACAGAAGGTTAAAAGGAATCCAACCTTATAGCTTATATCTGCTATACTTAGGAATGAACGCATTCTATCTGAATGCCACTATGTTCATATTACAGATTCCCCAACCTCACTCGTGGCTTCATTTTCGCATTTAATTCAATTCCCAATCTCATTCGGGCTTTACAATAACCAAATAAGCACATTACATATGTGAAAACATGAATAATTTTTTACCCCAACCGGGACTTGAACCTAGGACTTATAATTACTAAGTCAAGGCGCTACCAACTACACACCACAGAAGGTTAAAAGGAATCCAACCTTATAGCTTATATCTGCTATACTTAGGAATGAACGCATTATTATAATAATAATAATAATAATAATAATAATAATAATAATAATAATAATAATAATAATAATAATAATAATAATAATAGTGTCGTCATATTGCTTGTTGTAATGTTTTACAGGTGTAATACAAGTTTACATTCCCCCAAAAAGAGGTACATCTAAATTCAAGGTTTTTAAGAGCAAGCGCTTCTGGGTGAAACTAAAGGGGGGTTTACACGGTCAAACGGTTCGTCGAACGCGGTTAGACGACAATTGTTTGAAGTGATGTTCGAACGTGTGAACGGGGTATTTGGTTGTCGAACGCGTTCCGTGTTCGACAACCAAATACCCCGTTCACACGTTCGAACA
>JAXCGZ010008834.1:0-21058 GCA_037179515.1 Halocaridina rubra
AGAGAGAGAATCTTTAAGTAACTCTTGTTCATTCAACCAAAACTACATTATTTATAGTAAAAATAATGGTTTAATTACGAATCCGTAGTAATAATGATGATGATAATATTAATAATAATAATAATAATAATAATAATAATGATAATAATAATAATAATAATCTCCCCAATCATCATCAAAGGAAAATTATTGTTGCCAATAATAATAATAATAAGATCTAAGGAGAAGTTTTAGAATAGACATCATGAAGGTAATGCAGAGGTATAGTAAACCCAGCAGAGAGCTGGATATTCATTACACATCTTTTATAATCCCTTCACATCTGACAGGTCATCCCACTCTCCATCTCTGTTTCTCTTTGCAGCCTGATAAAGGCCGTTAAAAAAAAAAAAAATTTTTTTTTTTTTTTTTAAAGGCAGATCCTACTTCGCGATTTTCCTGGCTTGCGCCGGGTCCCGGAACCGAACTACCGCGATAAGGGAGGCAACACTGTATACAGTGTTCCCCCGGTAATTCGCGTTTCTTGGTTCGCGTTCTCACTGTATCACGTTTTTTTTTTGTATAAATTATTATTTCATTTTATGGGTATATGCAAAAATATTAAAATATTAAAAAAAATAAAATTCTCAGTATTTTCATTTTTTTATTGAAAAAAACATATTTCATTATCTAAATGATAAAAAAAATTATTTCCCAGCCTACGAATAATAAAACAGTAAAAAATAGTAAAAATCAAAAATTTAGATAGATAGATAGATAGATACGTTTACTGACCACCTCTTTTGAAAAGTATAATCTTTACAAAAGGAATATTTGGTCCAAATTACAATGAATAAATACAATAGATTTTGTACAATCATCAAATAAGTAAATGAATTTTAATTTAATATACATTGTACTAATAACTGCATGATATAAGTACGTCCAGTATAACTCACAGTATTGCATCATGCAAAATAGTGTTCGATAGCGTACAATGTATTGGGGTCACAGCTACGTGAGCTAGCATATATATTTATATTTCCAGTAGTTTCATGATTTTATTGATAAAAAAAAACGTATTTCTTAGCCTAAGAATAATAAAACAGTACAAAATAGTAAACAGTATTGCACCATTTAAAATACTATACCGGTATCAGTGTTTCGGAAAACGCAAAGGCTCTCACCTACATGACCTAGTGAATATTAAAATTTTCATTATTTTATTGATAAAACAAGTATTTCCTAACCTAAGAATAATAAAACAGTAAAAATTAGTAAAAAACATAAATTTAGATATACGTACGTACAGTATAACTCACAGTATTGCATCATGCGATATATGTAGTGTCCGATAGCTACGTGAGCTAGCATATACATAAATTTAGATATACGTACGTACGTACAGTATAACTCACAGTGCATCATGCGAAATAGTGTCCGATAGCTACGTGAGCTAGCATTTATATTTATATTTCCAGTAGTTTCATGATTTTATTGATAAAAACACGTATTTCTTAGCCTAAGAATAATAAAACAGTAAAAAATAGTAAACAGTATTGCACCACGTAAAATACGATACCGGTATCAGTGTTTCAGAAAACGCAAAGGCGCTCACCTATGTGACCTAGTGAATATTAAAATTTTCATTATATTATTGATAAAACAAGTATTTCCTAGCCTAAGAATAATAAAACAGTAAAAAATAGTAAAAAACATAAATTTAGATATACGTACGTACAGCATAACTCACAGTATAGCATCATGCGATATATGTAGTGTCCAATAGCTACGTGAGCTAGCATATATATATTTATATTTCCAGTAGCTCTCACCTACGTGAGATAGTTCATGTTTTTTTAACAGTGCAGGGAGGGTTTATACAGTACATAAACTTAAAAATAATTGTAAATGAGTACGTCATGTAATTACCACTTCATTCACTGTAATTTTATCTATCACTTTCATATAAATTTACATTGCATGCTGTTATTTATGAAGTAAAGGGTGGTTTGTTAATAGTACAGGAAGGGTTTATAGTGTAAACGTAAAAATAAATTAAAATATCTATGTACATATACACTGATCCTACTCTGTGGATTTCCTGGTTCGCGCTGGGTCCCGGAACCGAACTACCGCGATAAGGGGGTGAACACTGTATATATATATATAAATATATATATATATATATATATATATATATATATATATATATATATATATATATATATATATATATATATATATATATATATATATATATATATATATATATATATATATATATATATACAGTAATCCCTCATTTATCGCGGGGGTTCGGTTCCGGTACCGGCCGCGATAGGTGAATTTTCACGAAGTAGGAACACTAAAAAAAAAAAAAAAAAAAAAATTCCTTTTTTTTTTTTTTACACTTCTTCCACGAGTACAAACAGGATTACGATAAGAAAAGATCATCATCATCATTATATATATATATATATATATATATATATATATATATATATATATATATATATATATATATATATATATATATATATATATATATATATATATATATATGAATCATTCTTTACCCCGACCGGGACTCGAACCTAGGACTTATGATTACTAAGTCAAGGCGCTACCACTACACCACAGAAGGTTAAAAGGAATCCAACCTTATAGCTTATATCTGCTATACTTATGAATGAACGCATTCTATCTGAATGCCACTCTGTTCATATTACAGATTCCCCAACCTCACTCGTGGCTTCATTTTAGCATTTAATTCAATTCTCAATCTCATTCGGGCCATGAAATAACCAAATAAGCACATTACATATGTGAAATCATGAATCATTCTTTACCCCGACCGGGACTCGAACCTAGGACTTATGATTACTAAGTCAAGGCGCTACCACTACACCACAGAAGGTTAAAAGGAATCCAACCTTATAGCTTATATCTGCTATACTTAGGAAAGAAAGCATTCTATCTGAATGCCACTATGTTCATATTACAGATTCCCCAACCTCACTCGTGGCTTCATTTTAGCATTTAATTCACTTCCCAATCTCATTCAGGCCATGAAATAACCAAATAAGCACATTACATATGTGACAACATGAATCATTCTTTACCCCGACCGGGACTCGAACCTAGGACTTATGATTACTAAGTCAAGGCACTACCACTACACCACAGAAGGTTAAAAGGAATCCAACCTTTTAGCTTATATCTGCTATACTTAGGAATGAACGCATTCTATCTGAGTGCCACTATGTTCATATTAAAGATTCCCCAACCTCACTCGTGGCTTCATTTTAGCATTTAATTCAATTTCCAATCTCATTCGGGCCATGAAATAACCAAATAAGCACATTACATATGTGAAAACATGAATCAATCTTTACCCCGACCGGGACTTGAACCTAGGACTTATGATTACTAAGTCAAGGCGCTACCACTACACCACAGAAGGTTAAAAGGAATCCAACCTTATAGCTTATATCTGCTATACTTAGGAATGAACGCATTCTGTAATATGACCTGTACACAGTTATTAAAGTAAATAAACCAACAGATGTACAAATCATGATGAGCCCTCCATAATAATAATAATAATAATAATAATAATAATAATAATAATAATAATAATAATAATAATAATAATAATAATAATAATCTCCACAATCATCATCAAAGGAAAATTATTGTTGCCAATAATTATAATAATAATAATAATAATAATAATAATAATAAGCTCTAAAGAGAATTACTGGAATAGACATCATGAAAGTAATGCAGAGTTATATCAAAACCCAGCAGAGAGCTGGATATTCATTACACATCTTTTATAATCCCTTCACATCTGACAGGTCATTACACTCTCCATCTCTGATTCTCTTTACAGCCTGATAAAGGTTGTTTTATTTTATAATTTTTTGGCCCATCCTGGCATCACAATAGTCTTTTTTTTTCTTTTTCTTTTTTCCAAAATAAAATCCGCGATACAGTGAATCTGCGATAGGTGAACCGCGACAGAGCGAGGGATTACTGTATATATGTTTAAAATTAAGAATTGTAACTATGAAAAACCCCACTGTCTACTTTTCCACCATCTGTGTGTGATCCAAGCAGGGTGATAGAGGATATTGTGGCATCATTTTATCCCCAAGGAGGTGTGAGGAATGATTGAGGTACATTAGCCTCTGAAGAAAGTATGTGCTTTGACTTGGCCAGCCCCCTTACAAATGGGATTGCGGCCATTGTATGGGTATGTACAGTATGTATGTACTCTTTAATGTAGCATCATGCACAGAAGCGCAGTCCCATTGGCTGAAAATAGGTCATTCTTTCAACACAGACATTCGTCACATCTCCCTTACTTAGCAGATACTGTATATCCATCTGCTGTCCAGGAATTTAATCATTTTGCCATTATTACTATAAACTAGTAGTTTATTCAAAATTATATATCAAGTTTATTTTAGATATGTTTCAAAATATTTTCAACACACAAAATCAACCTTAAAGGTTTATACATATATAAATTTTTAACAATTACATTTTTCAAGATAATACTTCAAGATAATATATGCTTGCTTATAAGATTTATGGATGATGAGGAGTTATAAGCTTAAGTATAATATTTAAAGTTTTTTTTTTGGCTTGCATAAATATCAGAATTCAAGATATGATTTGCTAAACATTACAACAACAAAAAATGAAAGCTTATCTCCCCAATACACATAGAAATCCACACATAAATTAAATTATTCAATGCATATGTTACATCAACATGAGACGTCAAAATTATGTTCTTGTGGCCTAAATGAAAAATAATGAAATGAGAATGACAGAATAATGATTGAGTACTTGTTAATATTATACACCATGGCTCATAAAAGCACCAAAAATTAAGTGGTTATTTTGAGATTATGCAATCATTACAAAATTGATATTTATTTAATTTCTCAATATCATTAAGGAACTAAAATTGATGAAGTACTCAAAGTACTGTATTTTAACATAGAAGGTTAAAATTTTTTTCATTATACTTTATATGTTACTATTATACCCCAATCATGTGAAGTGAACATAGATAGGTCAGAGCTGGGGAATTAAGGCTGGACGCCCTTCATAAAGCCCTCAGCTCGAACACTGGTTTGTCATATCTTGAGTCGCGTGCTCTAGCAACTGCACTACTGCAGTCTCCAATTGTGAGATTATATATTCAATGTAAAATAAACATATTTGATATCTCGACAACATTAAGGAGCTATACTCTAAGAAATTAAAATTTTGTACTTCAATAGAAAAGATTAGAAAATACTATTGTAAAAATCAAGCACTTAACAAATACTTCATCAATACAGTTTAATTAGTTGATATCAAGATATTTCATGATTTGACTCTTCCCATAAAAACATGTCATATAAAATCACACAGAAAAGATTTACACATCATTACCAAAAAACTAACATATTTGTAACTGTTATCACAGAATCAAATGAAAAGCATATCTCAGATCATACACCACTATGCTCACACTGTGCAAGTCACTCAACATTATACTAATACATATAAAAACTTAACAATCTATCTCGAGCATTATTCATCCTACTGACTGCTGGTGGAATATATCAACGGTGGTTTGATGGCACTGACGAAAATGGTAATCCGACCAACCAAGGCAAAATTTGGAATCTGGTTTCTTGAAATAATCCAGACCACGACCGATTTTGATGATCCAACCACTGTCGAACCTGTTAAATGATATAAGTAACAACAACACGATCCATTATCTATCTGTCTATATACGAAGCTAGATTCCCCTTTATTAAAGAGGTAGTTGAGGAAGTGCTTTGAGTTAACCACCCCCCACAAGAGGGATAGCGGCTAATGTGATGTATATATATGTACAGGGAGTCCTCGGTTTATGCTGTCCTCCAGTTATGATGTTTCGTCGTTACAACGCAGGCCACTAAATTATTAATAAATAGTTAATAAATCAACTTTTTTACCTACATTGTTTGTGTAGTAAATGCAAACGCCCGCTGAACAGTCTGTGAGCAAGGCGGATGAATGCACATCTAGCAGCACTGTTGTATAAGTATACAGTAATCCCTCGCTATATCGCGATTCACCTAACGCAAATTCAGTGCATCGTGTTTTTTTTTTGGTGAGCTTTTTTTTATTTTTCTGGGTATATGCGAGAATCCACAATATGTGGAAATATTAAAATTTTCAGTATTTTCATTATTTTATTAAAAAAAAAAAAATCATTATTTTATTGCTAAAAAAAGTATTTCCCAGCCTAAGAATAATAAAACAGTAAAAAATAGTAAAAAACATAAATTTAAACATGTAACTCTGCACCATAGAAAATACGATACCGGTATCGGTGTTTCGGAAAACGCAAAGGGTCGCACCTACGTGAGATAGTACATATAAAAATTTCCAGTATTTTCATTATTTTATTGATAAAAAAAAAAAAAAGTACTTCCTAGCCTAAGAATAATAAAACAGTAAAAAATAGTAAAAAACATAAATTTAAATATGTAACTCACAGTATTACACCATGTAAAATACGTTACCGGTATCGGCATTTCGGAAAACGAAAAGGGTCGCACCTACCTGAGATAGTACATATTAAAACTTTCAGTATTTTCATTATTTTACTGATAAAAAAGTATTTCGTAGCCTAAGAATAATAAAACAGTAAACAATAGTAAAAAACATAAATTTAAACATGTAACTCACAGTATTGCACCATGTAAAATACTGTACGATAGCATATTGGCGTCTTGGAAAATGCAAAAGGGTCGCACCTATGTGAGATAGTACATAGGACGCTATTGGTTGATGGGTGGGAGACGACGAATCACAGAATTGTTTTTCTGTATGCTCTGTATCATGGGCTCTGATTGGCTTTTGGATTGAAGCGTAGTTCTCCCAGCATCTTCCATTGTCTCGCCTCACCCGTTCAGTCTACTCACGTGTGTGCCGTTTGCGTTGTGCTTCTTAATATGTTGTGCTTGTGATCTTGTGAAACTTTTGTATTTCAACCCCTGCAATGCCTCTCAAGCATCCTTCATCTTCTAATCCTTCTGGTAGTAAGCCTAAGTGGCAAAGGAAGATGTTGACCATAACAGAAAAGGTAAAACTGTTAGATATGCTGAAGAAAGGAAGAAGGTTCTCGGATGTCGGCCGCCATTTCGGCATCAACGAATCTACTGTTCGATACATCAAGAAGGACGAGGCAAATATCAGGAAAACAGCGACTATTACTTTTAATAAAACAGCGAAGAGGGTCGTAGCACCCAGCAATGAGACAATAGTACGGATGGAATCTGCTTTGGCCCTGTGGATTGTTGATTGCAGGAAGAAGAACATCAGCTTAGACACGAGTATCATACAAACAAAAGCGAAGAAGCTGTACGAGACATTTGCTGCAAACGAACTTGACGACGACAGTGGCGACCGTGAGGAGGAGGAGAAAGAATAAGAAATGGACGACCCACAACCAGAACCATCCAGTGATTCTCAACCGAGGAAACAATCGTTCGTTGCAAGCAAGGGATGGTTCGCCAAATTTCAAAAACGCTATGGCCTAAAGAGTGTTTCGGTGCATGGCGAAGCTGCCTCTGCAGATACAGCTGCAGCTGAAGAATATGTAAAGAACGACTTTAAGAAAATTATTGAGGAAGGCGAATATGCTCTTGAGCAAGTATTTAACATGGATGAGATTGGGTTATTTTGGAAGAGAATGCCGTCTCGCACTTTTCTCGTCAAGGAAGAAGCTAAAGCCCTGGGATTTAAAGTGCACAAAGACAGCGTTACCTTCATCATGTGCGGGCATGCTGCGGGCTTCATGTTAAAGCCAAGGCTTATCTACAAGTCAAAGAACCCTAGGGCTTTAAAGAATAAAAACAAGAATCTGCTGCCAGTGTACTGGATGCATAACCCTAAGGCCTGAATCACGAAAAGCTTCACATTGGACTGGTTTTACCAATGCTTTATCCCTCAGGTCAAAGTTTATCTTGCAGAGAAGGGCTTTGAATTTAAAGTCCTTCTTTTGATGGATAATGCTGGTGGCCACACAACTGATCTCTATTATGACGGTGTTCAAGTAGAGTTCCTGCCACCAAATACAACACACTGATTCAGCTACGACACACTGATTCAGCCTATGGATCAAGGCGTTATTCGTGCGTTCAAGGCCCTCTACACACGAAATGCCCTGGCAAACCTGGTTGACTCCATGGAAGCGGACAAAGAATTCGCACTGAAGACGTACTGGCGTAACTACACGATTCTTACGTGCCTTCAAAATATTCAGAATGCTATCAAAGAGATGAAGTTGGCCACAATCAACGCCAGCTGGAAGAAATTGTGGCCGGAAGTTATCTACGACTACAAAGGATTCGCTCCTGACGAAGTCCATAACTCGGCAGTTGCAAAGGCTGTGAAGTTGGCTGCATTTCTAGGAGGAGAAAGCTTTAAAGATATGACTCACGAAGACATCAAGGACCTGATCGACTGCCACTCGCAGCCTTTGACTAATGAAGACTTGGAGGAAATGACAAAATCAGCGAGCGAAGAAGAGGAAGAAGAACAACCAGAGGAAACGCACGAAGAAGTCGGAGAACCTGGCTTTACACTCAAACGTCTGGCAGCCATATATAACATGGCCATAGAACTCCAACAACTGTCGCAGGAGCATGATGATACATTCGTTGCACTTCTGCAATTATCGACGATGCCATGACTCCTTACAAGACCATCTTCGCACAAAAGAATAAACAGCGACAGCAACTCCCAATTACAATGTTCTTCTCTCCCATAAAGCAGCCGTAAAGCTGTCATTGGCTGTGGAGTATTTGGCTGCGGAGTATGTACACGTCACCATCACCTCATTCACGATAAGCTTAACTATCACGTTCATATAAATTTACGCTTGCACACTGTTATTAATAAAGTAAAGGGTGGTTTGTTAACAGTTCAGGGAGGGTTTATATAGTAAAGTTCAAAATAATTGTAAAATACCTATATATATATGGTGCTCCTACTTCGCAGATTTTCACCTATCGCTGCGGGTCTTGGAACCGAACCCCAGCGATAAACGCGGGAGCACTGTACTTCAAGTAAATGGCTTTATTTATTTATTTGGTTATTTGAAGGAAATAGATTGAATTTATTTACAAAATTACCAAACACATAGCAGTAAATACGATCTTCATGCAGAACAGTTTGTTGGGCATGACGGACGAATATGTAGTGTTATGGACAAGAACACTCCCTAAAGGCTCTTTAGTATTGTGTATGAACATTTTGTGAACCTTTATATTTATTTCATATTGTATACAGTAGACTTTTTGCAAGTACAGTATTGTTTCAGAGACTCCAACTTTATTATTTTATGTGTATTAGTGTAATATACTATTGTAAAAGTGGTAAAAATATTTGTTCTTTATTTCTAAATAGTAATGTTAATTTTCTCTTGAACAATTATAACATGAATTGCAAATATGATTTTACGTGAGTACAATACATTACCACCATATTTTAATATGTCTATTATAATGTCGCAGAATTTTGATATTTTAAGGTGGACTCTTGTAACCAATAATATAGTTTTGTTACAATTCCCGTGTTTCAATAATCTCTCCCAAGTTCTATTAACAACAGCCCCTCAACAAATACATCATCATGCAAAACTGTTGTGTAAGTATATATAATGGTTTTATTTATTTACCTGTGTATGTATTTGATTATTTGAAGGAATTAGATTTAATTTACTTACAAAATTACCAAATATATAGTCGTAAATAGGATCTTCATGCGAAAAAGTTTGTTGCGTGTGGCGAATGAATACATCGTCACATGACATTAGATTAAGACGAAGAAGAAGAAGCATCACCCAGTTCACTCTTGTACGCCATATTGTTCTCGTGCTCATTTATGTGAGTATTAAGCAGCGTAGTTGGCTAATGATTGAAATAGAGAGATTATTAGTTCTTTGGCTAGATGACCAGCATCAACAGCACATCCCAGTGAGCCTTCTGTTGATTCAAGAGAAAGCAAAAAGATTGTTATATGCCATAATGTTCTCATGCTCATTCACTGGGGTTAAGCCGTTTGACCCTCGTGATAATGGACAGGTTTTTGACTGTTGTATATAGTTGATTGATATATATATTATTATAAATATAGACTATGGTATAAATTTGATGTGTTATTCATTAAATGTAGATATATACTGCATCAATTTGAAGAAGACATGGGTGAAATGGAAAGGTTTTAAACTTTTATATGCAGTACTGTATAGTGTACAGTATATGTATATACAGGTACAGTAATTGTAAATATTTTGTATATAGTGTACAGTTCAGACTCTGATATATATTTGATGCGTAATGCAATAAATGTCGATATTGTGTTGAAGACAGGTATGCTTATAGAGCCAAATAATTAAATGTTTTTGAAGGTTCCCCATAATTTGGATATAGGGCTGATGATGCAAGCCAACCACATGAGTAAAGGTAAGCAATACTGTATGGTGTACTTTTACTATTTTTGTCTTAGCTTATGAGCTTAGATTATGTTTTCATGCCTTAGATTATTTATTTTTACCATAGTTGGGGGGACATACCTTCATATTCAGGTGTGTTCCAACTTCCATAAAAAATCGGGTTACATAACGTTTCAGAAACGGAACCCTCACGTAAATCCAGGACCCCTTTAAGTATATACCGTAATATAGAATATTGCTCTTTTCTTTTCTCTGAAAATTGGTGCATCCTGAGTTCATGTAGCCTATTGCAAGACATGCAACTTTTTGCTTCTCTCATGTTCTCATACTAACCTTATATTCTTTCACACCACTAAACTTGGCTTTTGACAGTTCCCCCTAAATAGCATATGATAGGAATTAAACCCAGAACATTTACAGACACTTCATGATTTACATATCTAACAATTATCCCATTCCAAGTACCTCTGCCCTTTCTTGATCCTTGGCCAATTACTTTGAAGGTAACCCAAGTAGAGTGGTGGGGGAAATTGTGGCAAAACATTATCCCATATGAGCTAAGAAAAGTGATGGAATTATATTAGTTTATATTGCATGTGTGCAATGATTCGGCCATATCCCTAACAAGAAGGATTGCAGCCATTGTTTATGTATGTATGTATTTCTTGATTCTAATATGTGAAGTTCCATACACATTACTTCATGCTTAGCCTTTTGATCGCCAACTTAGTTTTTATGTTATTACGTTTTTTTTACAACATCTTTCGTTGCATTAGTTTATAGTATTGCATTTCTTAGGCTTAGGTTGTAAAACTTTGCTGATTGCCATTTCATGTTTCCCTATTAATACTCATTCAAATATTCAAATGGGGATGAACACAAACTGGTTGGAGCTGGGGAAATGTGGCTAATGATTACTTGAAAATATTGGAGTATATCTGCCATTACTGACATTTCATTCATTTTCCCTTCTACCTCTCACTCTTAGATACTGACAGGCTGTTCTACATCTGCTCCCTTCCCATGCAAAGAATATTTTTTTCTTGGTGCTCTTTTCTGAGTTTATAGAGAACATACTAAAATATCCTACATGTTACTTATTTTCCATAATGAAAGGTAAAACATACAGTATTCATGTCCGTGTTAATTTGTGAAGTTCTGAAAGAACACAAAATACAGAAACAAATATATACAGAGTAATCCATTGAGGACAAAGGAGACATTAAATTATAAGAGGCAGAGGTTGCTCAATTAATCACTTTGATAGAACCTACCCATTGCACACTGAAGTAATACAGGAATGTTGTTTGCCATTTTATGTGTCACTATGAGCTAATACAGGTATGTTATTTGCCGCTTTATGTGTCACTATAATCTCCATATGAATGGGGATGGACACAGACAGGTTAGAGTTGGGTATGTAAAGCTTGATTATGGATCTGTCAATTCCTGGGTCAAGCACTAACTGTACCACAGTCCTCACTGAACTTGTATGAGTACGTATTATATGAACTACTTACGAAAACTTACCTTATTTCTCTATCATGGATTGTGTCTGAATATTCTACAGTTAGCTTCACACTGTGTTTAAGAAGAGAGGCTCGTATTTCAGATAATCTTTGATTTTGAGTGCTGAAACAAAATTGAATGCAAGTAATTACCAATCAAAATACTGTATTTGGGAAAGTGTATACACCAGTATTCTACAATCAGAAAAATCTGCTATAAAAAATTAATATTATGTGTACAAGTAATTACAGATCAAAATGCAGTACTCTAAAACATTTATGCACTACTATATAACATGAGATATATTACATATTTTTTATTCTGTTTGACACACAGAGAAAAAGGAAGAATAAAATGAGAATGAGGTCTTTCATTGTATTTTTTTGTCATTTAGTGTCTATTAATATCTGTCTGGACACAGGTTGGAACTGGGGAATTCAAGATGGATGCCCTTCTTAATGCCCCACAGTGGGCTCAATTCTACCATAGGGATAGTACCCATATTCAGTCATTCACAATTAACCCCTCTAAACACCACTCCTATCGAAGTACAAGAAGCTCATAATTAAGCATTTTCTAAAGCTAAGCATCAGGATGCCCTGATTTATGCCACATAATGCCTAGGATAGGGGGACGCAGTAGCACAGTGGTTAAAGCGCTTAACTCAGGATTGGTAAGTACTTGCATACAATTTTATTTCAGCACTCAAAATAAAAGATTATCTGAAATACGAGCCTCTCTTCTTAAACACAGTGTGAAGCTAACTGTAGAATATTCAGACACAATCCATGATAGAGAAATAAGGTAAGTTTTTGTAAGTAGTTCATATAATACGTACTCATAACTGTGTTCGAGCCCATCTTGCAGCATTAGGAGGGGCATCCAGCCTTATATTCCCAGCTTCAACCTGAGTATGTCCACCCTCAATCGAATGGAGGTTAAGAGTGATATGACAGCAAAATATACTGGGACTAAGTGCAACTCAATAGCATCTCACTTTACATCTTTTATTCTTTTCAAAATTTAATCATCTCCTATTTAACCTTTCTGTGGCTCAACAACCCATTAAACTTCTCCCATACGCGCAAATTTCCAACTCTCTGTCCATTTCAAGTGTCTAGACCAGTTCTCTCTGTCCATTTCGAGTGTCTAGACAAGTTCTCTCTGTCCTCTTTCCAAGTGTCCAAACTAGCTAGAAGATTTCTCTTTCCTATGCATTCTCTTCACTTAGTCCTCAGTCTTTGGAACCAAATGTATTCCTCACATCTTCTAATGTTTTCCATCTTCAGGTACGCTCTTTCAGTTTTTCTCTCACACATGCGACTATAATTTATAAGTCATTTGCTATGTATTATGCATGGGAAATTTTTACAAAGTCATAGATTTAACAGTTTGATTCATAGTAACTTTGTAAGTATAGAAAGGAGAGTGAAAATAGGCAACGAGGAAAAATGAATTAGCTCATGTTAAGGTTAGGGTTTTAATTATTGATTATCTGAAAGTTTTAAATTACGAAGCAAATAAGAATCATCTCCTTTCATGACACTAAACTTCCATAATATTTAAAAATAATGTAAAATTATTACTTTATTCATCATAACTAGTAACTTGAAAACTAGTATTTTAGATCCATCCTCTAGTAACCACCCAAAACTAATGTTACAAGCCTTTACTCTTACAACTTCTTCCCTAATACAAAGCATGCAGTCTATATTTTAGGATTCAGTTCCAATAGACTTAGCTACAGACTTTTTATCTGTTATGTATTTTCAAATGACATGATAAGAATGCATAAACAATAAGAAAGTTGTTGTCATGAGGATCCTACCAGACCATTCATACTGAAATTCACCATACCAACTGTTTAAATTTTAGCAGTTTACTTGGTCTCCTCAGTACTAATGCCTGTTTATTTTTTCTTTACTATAAGAAATATATTAAGTCGCTGCAGGCATTAGGTAGGGTGTCCAGCCTTGATACCACAGCTCCAGCCTGTCTTTAACCACCTCCATTTGAAACGGGATTAATAATTGCACTAAATGGCAAAATAATATAATAGTAGTAGAGCTGCTAAGCACCTATTCTTCATCCAAAGAAAATAAATCTCACTACTTTATTCATGTATAACTTATCTCATACATAAAAAAATTTTAGAATTGCCAAATTTATTACCAGTAATCATTTTTACCTGTGTTCAGCTGGACTGGGATCTCGAGATGTACGTAGAGTAATGTTGCGTAAATGAGGCCCTTTATGTACTAACAGTTCACAAAACTTGAGGAAGTTATATATCTGTAAGACGAATATGATAACTTGATAACAGCATGAAATGAATATAAACTTAAAACATTAATTACTAATACTGTACTCATGACTTCAGTATGATAACCAAAGTCTAAAACCATGTAGGTTTGTGCTTTCTCTTCTCTAATAACATTAAGTATATTTTCCAGATACAGTATAAAATATCTTCAAACTTTTAATAGAGTAACTACTTGCTTGAAAATCTCATTAACCCTCAGAGGCCGGGCATTCTACAGGAAACATCCTCCCTAGATTGTGCTTGATTACATACTAACGGTCACTCATCCTGAGCACTTTATATAACATATGAGGGAGCGAACAGATGCCACACAGCATCAGGAAACATTGGCATGCCATAGCAAGAGTTCTAGCACCTATTTTGTTTTGAATCAAGCCCGCGGAAAATGAATGAAATAATGACGTTGACCTGGAATAGTGAGCATCCACTGTGCATGTGTGCAAGATGAAGTGATCCGGCCCTAAGTGATTAAACTTACAGCTAACAACGTTAGATGAAAAAATGTCATGGTGAAAGAATAATGCCCCTGAACATCCTAGCAATATGCATTAAGTGACATTATTGTTTGTCATTTTATATGTCACAAGTAATCCCCAATATGGGGGTGCACATGGGCAGGTTGGAGCTGTCACCTTCTGAGTTGAGTGTCAAATAAAGAAATTAAAGAAAAATATCACTGTGAGATATCAATGATACAAATTTTCAGACTATATATTAAAATTCCTAATTTGACTTAATTCTCCAACAAAAACCATATACTGTTCAGTATTCGGTACTAATCCTACATCTGGGGGTAAAATTTAACGTATAATAATAATAATGTAATATATATGCATTGCTATATTATATTTTAATGTTACAATAACTAAGCATAAAGAAAATACAATGTTTTATATGTCACAACTAGTCCCTATGAATGAGAATAGACACAGACAGGTTGGAGCTGGGGATTAAATAATATAAATCATATATATACCTGATGTATGCTTCTTATGTATGCATCTTCCACTTCAACTGACGAAAGCGTTTCATCTATCAAATCTCCAAAAATGGTTTCATAGCTATGACCCGTTGAATCAACATCTATATGAATCTGAGAAAAAAAAAATTTAATTTATAATATAGAAGGAATTTTTAAAGCAACATCTTTGTATAATTGAGATTTTATCCCTTAGTATAATGGTGCTCAATACGTGTGATACATGTAGAAAGAAAGTATCAGCATCTGAAAAGCAGAAAAACTACGTAACTAATTTTGCTCAAGTTTGACAAGTTGAGGAAATTAGGGAAGTAAAATAAGAAAGAAATACTAGTGGAAAAAATATGTGAGGTAAAGGAGTCTATGTACTTGGTATTGGTATTACATACTTAAGTTATGTGGTAGGAGAAGGTAGAAGAGAGCTCTGAATGGAAGAAGAGTTTTTTGGGTCCTCAGATAGGATCATGTAGTGAGAGGTATATGAAGGCAAAGAAGAAGTATTTTGCTTTTTGAAAAATGTATAAAAAAAATTATCAGAAAAGTGAAATGAGGAATAGTATAGTGACCCCAACTATTGCCTACAATGAAAATGAGTAAGTAAACTGGGAGGTAACATTTTTCATTCTCCTTCAGTAACTTTTTAACTACTTGTCATGACAGCATATCTCATGTTATGCCCTTCCTATTAAAAATTATCTATGCAACAAGACCACAGCTGATATTAAAATCAGCCATTCACTTGCATAATGATATTATTCTAATGGAACAAACAGAATATAAATTTACATTTCTGATCAGAGTTTGGATTATATCTCAACTGCTTCCATATACCTCTCCAGAAAAAAGTAAACAAATTAGATATCAGTTAACAGCGAAAATAAGCTAAAATGAGGGAATGAGTAAATGAGCCTGCTAAAGAAGGAACTAAAAGTGTAGTCTTCCTTTACAGCTAAAGGATTTGTTGCAATTTCTAAACATATCCTTTTTCCTGTAACATTAATTTCTGAAAAAGTGCTTTGAAGGTATAGCATTTCACAAGCTACAGCCTTTACAATAAAAGCATATAGAGTATACATATTTGCAAAGAATTATTCTAGCTCATATTTCAGTATAAATGTAACCTGAGAATAGATACAGATAATAAAACATAAATACTTTACCTGTCTGTGAGTACGACCGATGGTTTTTACTTTCTTATTTGCTTCCTTCATGACCTCAGCACGCACCAAATATTCTTCTATCTTCTTCTTGAAATGTGTCCGTTTGTTTTCATCTTTGACTTCTGCAAAACACTGATATATTTTGAGTGTTACGTACATGTAAAGGTAACCTTTCTGTATTCTAACATATATGAGGGAATATTGTACTGCTTTATCCAAAAGATGCTCGTCTGGAGAAAGTGTACAGATAGCATTAAAGACATAAAAAGTCTAGTTTTGCATATGTGTCCTAATGTCTCTTCAGCATGTAGGGAACGTTAATTAATACTCCAATATCCATTTGACAACTCCCTAAAGGGATATTAAAGTTAAGTGGTGGCAGTCCCATCCTCCCAGGAATATTTTCTTCTTGCTGCATAATGTCTGATAAGCAAATAAAAACGCAGTTCTACAATCACACTTATTTGGTCAGTTGTAGCCATCCTGCAGCCTGCAGTGTGATATGGTATCACATTGTTTATCGTTTCAAGTCACAATTTAATTCCCATTGCAGAGGTGGACACAGATATATTGGGGATGGGGAATTAAGGCTAGATGACTTTTCTAACACCCGTCGGTGGGCTTCAACATGGGTCTGTAACTTTCAAAGTCAAGTACTTTAACACCTGTGCTGCTGCAGTCCCTGCATCACATTCATTTACTGAACATGCAAGTAACAGTGTATATACAGGCAACATTAATAATAAGAAAAACTATATGCATCTCACCTTTAGCAGCCTGAATTAATAATCTGATGCCTTGTTCATAACAGGCCAGTGCTTCGGCAAATTTTTTCTCTGAGTCTAGCTGAACAGCCCGGGTAAGAACTTGAATGGCAGCAGTCTCTGGGCCCCCATTACTAGACATTTTTCTGTCAAACAGTAAAACAACAACATTAATAGTAAAATATATGGAAATACATTGGGACTTTTCGAGACTTTCTGTTTAGTTGTGTGTCTGGGCACTTAGGTTAAGATACCTACTATTTACAACAACTTTGTACCAATACAGTACCATTACAAAATACAAATCATACAACTATCTGAAAGAAGTTTGTCTGTAGTATTATAATATTTCCAAATATAAGACACTGTGTTACTGATATAATAATCTAGGTAACAAATTAATTCTCAATTTATTGAAATATTATTCTTAATCAAAGTTAATATTAAAAGACTATATTATAATATTACATAAATTTTTCAGGTTTTCCGTTATTAACTTCCTAAACCTTTTACTTTAATTTCAATGTTTTATATATATATATATATATATATATATATATATATATATATATATATATATATATATATATATATATATATATATATATATATATATATATATATATATATATATATATATATATATATATATATATATATATATATATATATATATATATATATATATATATATATATATATATATATATATATATATATATATATATTAATAACACTGAACTGTTAACATACAGTCTAAAATGGAAGGAAAAGCCCATTAAATAAAACAACGAAAATATATAAATATATAAATATATATATATATATATATATATATATATATATATATATATATATATATATATATATATATAATATATATATATATATATATATATATATATATATATATATATATATAACTTATTAATTTCGTGACCTAAACTGGTCACCTTCTCAAAGGTGACCAGCTTAGGTCACGAAATTAATAAGTACTTTATATATATATATATATATATATATATATATATATATATATATATATATATATATATATATATATTTGCGTTGCTTTATTTAATGGGCTTTTCCTTCCATATATATATATATATATATATATATATATATATATATATATATATATATATATATATATATATATTATACACAGTGATCCTCGTTTATCGTGGGGGTTAGGTTGCAGGACCGACCGTGATAGGTGTATTTCCGCGAAGTAGGATCACCCTATATGTACATAGGTATTTTACATTTATTTTTACGTTTATTGTATAAACCCTCCCTGTAATGTAAAAACCCACCCTTTACTTTATTAATAACAGCGTGCAAGCATAAATTTAAATTTTTTTTGCATATAAAAGTGATAGGTAAACTTATGTGAAAGAACCATATTATCATCATGTTCTTGTGAGAGTTGTTGGAGTGCTATCACGTGTTCATACAGGGGTGCCAGACATTCGAGTGTAAGGCCAGAGTCTTCGATTTCCTCGTGGCTCAGTTACGAAATGAACTGAATATACAGTACTTACGAAAAATCTAGATCATTATGAAAAATATTGAAGTGGAGAGGCCAAGTATCCTATCAGTGATATTTTGAAACATAATAGTACTATGTACTTTGTACAAACTGGTCTCAATTCATGTCTGTGTTCAGAAACCAATTGTGTTCCTTCTCCTATGATGGATGTGGATGGCACTGACAACTGTCAATATGATACTAGTGCTCCCCAGTAGAGGAAATCTCTTAAATCACACGTTAAAGAAGATATGCAGAAGCCGCTTGAATTAAAGAGGAGTCTTTGAGGCAAAGGAAACGATACTGATGCTCCCCCAGTAGAGGAAATCTCTTAAATCACACGTTAAAGAAGATATACAGAAGCTGCTTGAATTAAAGAGGAGTCTGTTGAGGTAAAGGAAACGATACTGATGCTCCCCCAGTAGAGGAAATCTTGTAAATCACATGTTAAAGAAGATCTGCGGAAGCCGCTTAAATTAAAGAGTCTGTTAAGGCAAAGGAAATGATACTGATGCTCCCCAGTAGAGGAAATCTCTTGTAAATTACACGTTAAAGAAGATCTGCAAGAGCCGCTTGAAATTAAGAAGGGGACTTTTGAGGCATAGGAGACTGTTATCGAAAGAATCCAACCCCTGAAGCATAACATATTAATAAGCATAACGCGAACTGCGCACATGTGAGTCAGACTGAACGAGTGAGGCGAGACAATGGAAGATGGTGGGAGAACCAAAGTTCAATCAAAATGCCAATAAGACCCCATGATACAGAACATACAGAAAAACAATTCTGTGATTCGTCGTCTCCCACCCATTAAGCCAATAGCATTTCATGAACTATCTCACGTAGGTGCAAGCCTTTGCGTTTCCCAAGATGCCAATACAGTGTACGCTATCATACAGTATTTCACATGGTGCAATACTGTGAGTGTATATGTTTAAATTTGTTTTCTACTATTTTGTACTGTTTTATTGCTCTTAGGCTAGGAAATACTTATTTCATCAATAAAATAAAGAAAATTTCAATATGTACTAGCTCACGTAGATGAGACCCTTTTTGTTTTCGGAAACGCTGATACCGGTATCTTACTTTACATGGTGTAATACTTTGAAAATTTATGTTTTTTACTGTTTTATTATTCATAGGCTAAGAAATACATAGTTTATATCAATAAAATAATGAAAATTTTTGTTTTCAATAAAATAATGAAAATACTGGAAATTTTTATTTCTTAAAATTCTAATATTTTTGCATATACCCAGAAAAAGAAAATCGCTAAAAAAAGCCGCGATACAGTGAATCCCCGATAGGTGAACCACGACATAGCGAGGGATCACTGTATATATATATATATATATATATATATATATATATATATATATATATATATATATATATATATATATATATATATATATACTCTCTACTGAAATTAAAGTAAAAGAAGTACAGTGAACCTTCGCTCTACTGCGATTCTTCGCTTGCGAATTCACTGTATCGCGATTTTTTTTGGCATTTTTTTTTTTTTTTTTTGTGGGTACAGTGATTCTTCGCTGGATCACGTTTCATGGCTCGCGTTTTCACTGTACCACGTTTTTTTTGGCACATTATTTTTTCTTTTTTTGGGGATATGCAAAAATATATTAAATATTAAAAAAAATAAAAATTCGCAGTATTTTCATTTTTTTATTGAAAAAAACATACTTCATTATCTAATTGATAAAAAAAATTTATTTCCCAGCCTACGAATAATAAAACAGTAAAAAATAGTAAAAAACATAAATTTAGATATACGTACATACAGTATTGCATCATGTGAAATAGTGTCCGATAGCGTACAATGTATTAGGGTCGCAGCTACGTGAGCTAGCATATATATTTATATTTCCAGTAGTTTCATGATTTTATTGATAAAAAAAATTTATTTCTTAGCCTAAGAATAATAAAACAGTAAAAATTAGTAAAAAACATAAATACTGTACTAACAGTATTGCAACATGTAAAATACGATACCGCTATCAGCGTTTCGGACAAAGGCTTCCACCATCTTCCATTGTCTCGCCTCACATGTTCAGTCTAACTCACGTGTGCACCATTCACGTTGTGCTTATTAATACGTTTTGCTTGTGATTTTTTTACTCGCATATTTTAACCTTTGCAATGCCTCCCAAGCATCCTTCATCTTCTAAGGATTCTTGTAGTGAGCCTAAGCAGAAAAGGAAAATGTTAACCATAACAGATAAGGTGAAACTCTTAGATATGTTGAAAGAAGGAAAAAGGTTTACGGATGA
>JAXCGZ010008835.1:0-21037 GCA_037179515.1 Halocaridina rubra
AAAAAATTCATTAACTCAACTTTACCTAACCTAACCAAACCAAATATAAATAAAACATGCAAATATAATTTACATTTTAACCTTAAATTCTACATAAATCTATTTATACAATTGGCTGAGTCAAAGCAAGCCTTGACTCTCTTCGAGAACGAATACAGAAAAGTAGATTCCTAGTCCCTCTCGCTCCGCCCTATTCATCTAACTTTTACAACACGCAGGGGAACACGGAGAAAGCAGTCTTACCCCCCCCCACCTCAAACAAACAAAATATAGTAATTCCCTTCAGTTCTGTAGGGGGTAATATTGAGAAGGGGCTATTCCTCCCCTTCAATAACCCACCCTCAACCCCTTCCTCCCCCCTCCCATGCAACCCCCCGGCAACAGCTGTTTATTCCTGTTATGATGGACGAGAGGAAAATGGACGAAGATAAACGCCATAGCAAAAAAATAATGGAAGATTATCCTCCATTTTTATTTCTTAGGCTTTTTATATATTTATATATTTATTTATTTATTTATTTATTGAGAGGTGGATGGAAGAAAGAGGAAAATAAGTAAGAAAAGGCGATAAGAAGAGAAAGTAAATGAATAAATAGGAACAAAATACATGAATACATAAAGATGGAGGAATTAATGAAAATTAAAATAGCATTTGCAAAATTGGTAAATTGGAATTAGAAAGAAAAATAATAATTATTCGTATTCGTCATCATCATCATCGTCATTATATTAATAATGATAATAATAATAATAATTATAATAATAATAATAATAATAATAATAATAATAATAATAATAATAATAAATATACAATTATCGTTATCATCATTATTATTTGTTGCCCAAACTAGGGAAAACACACACACACACACATACATACACACATACACGCACACACACACATATAATCATACTGGTACAGGGAAAGACTTGCATGAAATTTGGTTAACTTTTTACAGTCAAGTGTCCTTGCCGACACTACCTGTAGCGAAGTTACTTAAAATACATTAAATTCGCGAAATATAGATTTCCATTTATTAATAATGACTGGGGTTCATAGACCCTAGTAAGGGAATCACTTTTGGCAAATAAGAGAGGAAAAAATATGGGAATTAATTTTATTACATTTAATTCGCGAAATAGACTTCTGTTTATTACTGGGGTGCAGGGACCATAGTTTGGGAATCACTTCTGGCTACACAAAAGAAAAAGGCAGCGGAATTACTTTTAATATATTAAATTCGCTAATTAAGAATTCTGTTTATTAATGACCACTGGGGTTCAGGGACCCTAGTTTGGGAATCACTTTTGGCTAAATAATGGAAAAAAACAGCAGAATTACTTTTAATATATTAAATTCGTTAATTAAGACTTTTGTTTATTAATGACCACTGGGGTTCAGGAACCCTAGTTTGGGAATCACTTTTGGCTAAACAATGGAAAAAAACAGCAGAATTACTTTTAATATATCAGATTCGCTAATTAAGACTTTTTATTAATGACCACTGGGATTTAGGGACCATTATATGGGAATCACTTTTGGCTAATAAAAGAAAAAAAAACTTCGAAATTCATTTTAATACATTATAATTGCGAAATATAGACTTCTGTTTGCTAATAACTATTGGGGTTCATGGACCCTAGTTTGGGAATCATTTTTGGCAAAACAAAGAACAAATCCCATTAAAGTAATTTTACTTTTTATTTTATTTTTCGTGGCACTCAAGCGGTAGCGTCCGCGCCTCTGAGTCGTCAGGTCGAGGGTTCGCGCCCCGTCATGGTGTGAGGTTAGCAAGGGCATGCACTCAGGGTAACGATTACATCTGCCAAAACAAGTCCTTCGCAAGAAGGCAACCGTCCTAGCCCTTGGTAGAAAAGGGAATCAATGACGTAAAACCAGAACCGAATTCTATTTTTCATGGCACAAAGGACCCCATCACCCTCACTATTGATGATACCTCTGGAGGTGGGGAATAGAATCTGGATGCCCTTCCTAACGTCCCACAGTGGGCTCGAACAGGCTTTATCACTTCATGAGTCGAGTGCTCTAACCACTATACAACCGCAGACCCCTCCCAAAACCCCCAATGCCCTTCTATATCAACATGCAACCCCCCCGCCCCCAAAAAAATAAATGAAAATAAAATTGAAAAAATATTCGGGTATTAACAACAGATATAAATTGCTCTGGACATTAGTCAACTGCTGAGAGAGAGAGAGAGAGAGAGAGAGAGAGAGAAGAGAGAGAGAGAGAGAGAGAGAGAGAGAGAGAGAGAGAGAGAGAGAGAGAGAGAGAGAGAGAGTCATTCGTTATCAGTTTTAGGGTAAAATAAAATTGGCTTTCGAAAACGGAAAATGTCCCCCCCCCCTCCCCCCGGTTTAAAATATAGTAGTTACGATTTGTCTTTTGCCCGTAGCTGTGACAGGTAGCGAAATGGAGAGAGAGAGAGAGGAGAGAGAGAGAGAGAGAGAGAGAGAGAGAGAGAGAGAGAGAGAGAGAGAGAGAGAGAGAGAGAGAGAGAGAGAGAGAGAGAGAGAAATATTAGAGGGAAAAGAGGTATTGAATTTAGAGGAAACGCATATATACACATACAATCTACATACATACAAACATACACACAGGTACACACACAAAATCCACACACTGACACACACACACTCGTTACATAATCCAATGCTAGATATCATTATCAGACCCTAGTACTTATTATTCTTCCATTATTCTTCCAAGCGAAGCGACTCATCCAATTGCATATACTTAAGTAATTCCAATTGCCTAATTATGCTTATGGGAAAAAACCGTGCTTGTAATTCCCCGTCTCTTGGTTGGTTTCTATTATCAATACAACTGTTTAATCCGCAGAGAAATTTAAACACCTTTATCAAGTCTCCCAGCTATGTCTCCTGGCTTCAAATGGTGGTAAATCTAACTCCTTCAGCCATCTCTTATAAGAAACATCGCTATCTGTTTGTAGAGTGCATGTCTGTACATATGTACGCGCCTACATGCACATACATTCTACTGCACCTGTTCAAAATTCTCTCTACAAATTGACAGGGTTTACAATGAAACAAAATCAAGAAACAAATAAAGTTGAAAATATTGATGGATAAATAAAATTTACAAAACTGACGACAAAGCTTGCAATCCACCTGCTTATCCAGGGAAGATCTCTTTTACAAACTGGCTAGATAAAGATGGAAACAAATAATACTGATGGATAAATAATAATAAAAAAAATTGACAATATTGGTCGACAACGAATTGACGATATTCATGGATGGACAAAACTGACAATATTGATGGACAAACAAAGTTGACAATATTGATGGATAAACAAAACTGATAATATTGATGGACAAACAAACTGATGATATTGATGGATGGACAAAACTGACAATAGTGATGGACAAACAAAGTTGACAATATTGATGTATAAACAAAATTGACAATATTGATGGACAAACAAATTGACGATATTGATGGATGGACAAAACTGACAATATTGATGGACAAACAATTGACATATTGATGGATAAACAAAACTGATAATATTGATGGACAAACAAATTGACGATATTGATGGATGGAGAAAACTGACAATATTGATGGAAAAACAATTTAGCAATATTGATGAATTCAAATTGATGCAATCTCCAGATTTTTGCTAAAATTCCTCCTAAAATTAGTGGAACGTAAAAACTAACAAAATTGAAAAAAAAAATAAAAAGGAAAAATTATGATCTATCCAAATATAATTTAAAATTCTTTATACTTTTTACGTCTTATACGTCAATATTGGTCCCCCATTTGGGAGTGGACAGAGATGGAGTGAGGCTGGGGAATTAAGCCTGGATACCCATTTCAATCGGGCTTGGGTGCTTTTTGGCTCTGCTATTTTGGCGACGCTCTTTTGGCGCCACTCTTTGGCCGCTAAACTGCTTTGGCGTTGTTGTTTTGGCACTAAACTAACCTAGCCAAAACAGTTTAATGTCAAAAGGGCAACGCCATAGTAGCTTAGCGCCAAAATAGCAGTGCCAAATAATCCCATTCCGTTTCTATCACCTCGCTATGGACTCGATTCCGGGTCCATTACTTCCCGAGCCAACTTAAACTTCCTTATACTATCTGATTATATTACTTTTCCTTTTATTTTTAAGCTTTAATGAAAATATAGGAGGGCTTAGACGGTCAAACGGTTCGTCGAACGCGGTTCGACAGATAAGTGTTTGAAGTGATGTTCGAACGTGTGAACGCGGTATTTGGTTGTCGAACACGTTCCGTGTTCAACAACCAAATACCCCGTTCACACGTTCGAACACGGTCAAACGGTTCGTCGAACGCGGTTCGACAGACAAGTGTTTGAAGTGATGTTCGAACGTGTGAACGGGATATTTGGTTGTTGAACACGTTCCGTGTTCAACAACCAAATACCCCATTCACACGTTCGAACATCACTTCAAACACTTGTCTGTCGAACCGCGTTCGACGAACCGTTTGACCGTGTAAACCGCCCTTAAGAGATAATAATAACATCTCTCTCGCTCCGCCTTTAATGAAATGATAACAAAAGCAAGAGATAAAAAACACGACACACACACACACACACACACACACACACACACACACACACACACACCACACACACACACACACACTTTAGGCGGCGCACTTAATCTTAATGGAACAAGGGAACTTAATTTAACGAAAAATACAATTAAAATTCATACATACACACGAACCCATACACAAACACACACAGTTATCTTTTACTTGTTTTTGTACGGTTAGGAGACGGAGACACAACACACACACACAAACATGCACACACACACACACACACACACACATATATATATATATATATATATATATATATATATATATATATATATATATATATATATATATATATATATACTAGGGGGTCGCGTCAAAGCACACCTATTCTAATGAAGACCTACTCGACCCATCCAATACATATAAGCACTTTAAGGATGAAGGGTTGCCACAAGAGACCCCACACCCAATAAAAAGGCATGGGTCATCAACGGTGTAGTAGGGCACAGGTCATCTGCCGTGAGTACATTCAAGTTTTTGTAGTCCTGAATTAGTAGAGGATATACTCTATTGTTTAGAGAATATGAAATTTAACAAAATCATAGAAGAAGAAGAAGAAGAAGAAGAAGAAGAAGAAGAAGAAGAAGAAGAAGAAGAAGAAGACTAAACAGGAGCATTATCGTAATATGGGTACGTTAGGCAGACTTAAACAATATCCTCCTCCACCTCCTCCTCCTCCTTCTCCTCCTCCTCCTCCTCCTCCTCGAGAGTCCAACCCAAAGTTTTAATCTTCGAGGGATATCGATAAAACTTCTCCCAGTCTGCAATTTTCGCTATCACCATAATAAGACCTTAACCGTACCCCCCCTTCCCCATCCTCTCCCCCACACCCCCTGCCCTACCTCTTAAAATAAATATACAGTATCGTTCATAATATCCTCCCATGAATTCTTAAATAATCTTAACATTAGATTCAACACATGCTTAAAATATATCTCCAATTTCAGTAGCATTGGTTAGGTTAAGTCAGGTTAGGTTGGGTTAAAATACACTATATAGGATTTGGCTGTTAGGTTAGGTTAGGTCAATATATATAAAAAAAACAAATCCATCGGTATAAAGGTGTCAAGACAATCCGCCCCAAAGTCAAGTTAGATTAGGGTAGGTTAGGATTCGCGCCCCGTCACGGACTGAGGTTAGTAAGGGCATACACTCAGGGTAACGATTACATCTGCCAAAACAAGTCCTTCGTAAGAAGGCAACCGTCCTAGCCCTTAGTAGAAAAGGGAGTTCATGACGTAAAACCGTATCCATAGGGTTTTGTATGCTTATATTCCCTGAGTTCCTTCATTAATAGAGTGCACGCCATAGCGGGTCATTAGGAAGAGTACCCAGCCTTAATTCCCCAGCTCCATCCTGTGTGTGTATCCCCATTCGAATGGGAACGAATTGTCACACACAAACAGGCAATTTTTTTTATATGTGTGACACCGGGACAGGCAAAAACTGCCCTCATCAATAAAGGCCCGGGCACGAAAAAATACCAAGACGAAGGAAAAGAAAAAGGTTAAGGACAAGGCAGAGATGAGGTATTGTCACACAAAGGAAAACGACAGACAGTAAGTTACATCTGCATAGAGGATAATTTTACCCTGGTCAATGCTCGAGACATCTTGAAATCAAGTTTCCACCAAGGAGATCATAAATCTAAAGGTGTACTCACTTAATCTATTGAGTTGACAGGTAATCTATGTTAATGATCAATCACTTTGTTCACTAAAAACAAAGTTGTAAAGGAATCGAGTAATGGTACGGTTTCCCAGCGTCCTGTGGTATAAAAAAATCCTTCTGTTTATAAAATTCATTTGTTTGTGTCTAGCTAACAATATGGTATTCTAGATTTACACTTTTTAAGATCTCGGGTTTAAGACAGTATACCTCCTTTTATCTATTGGGCGTGATTATTTTTATTTTTATTTTTTTATGATTGTGACACCAGGACGTGAAAAAAACTCTGCCCTCATCGGGCCTGGGCACGAAAAAAACATAAAGGGAAACAGAGATGGAGAGTGTTGTGACCTGTCATATGGGAAAGGAAAATAAGACATGGGTAACGAATATCCAAGAATATTCGGTGTTGATGTAGGCATAGGAAAAGAACCGTAACTGAAGGACGACTTAACATCGATCTGTCCAGGACAGTCCAATTTAAGCCCAAAAGACCCTTCTGCTGCAGTCTTGCTAAAAAAAAAAATAATAATAAATATGGAAAGAGTCAAAGTTTCTCTAGGTGTGGTTTGGAAAGCCAGTCTCACCCAGGTCCCTCTTGCTACACACACACACACACACACACACACACACACACACACACACACACACACACACACACACACACACACACACACACACACAAGAAAAAAGAATAAAGAAGCTGGAAGGGGAAAAGAGTCAACTAGAATCTAGAATTTCTAAACAAGAAGATAAAAACAAACAGCTGAATGACAACCTAAAGGAATTAGATGTTAGTTCACTGCTCTCTTCTGAGAGAGACGAGATTGCTGCTTGGAATGTTCAGATTAAGGAAAACATTGAACAGTTCAGAAAAGAGTTCCAGGAGCTGAATATGGAAAATGATGCCATGAAAACGTCCTTTGCTGATGCACTAAAGGGGAATGTGGCAGTAAAAGAGGCTGTAAAGGTGGTGGCACTGGAAAACATACAAACAGTTGACTATAAAGAGACAGTAATCGAAAAAATGAAAGACGTTGTGATGGAAAGGGCAAACCCACTCATCAGACAGGCACTTGATAAGGAGAAGACAGTGGTAATCTCAGGCATAAGTGAATCCCAGGAGCCAACATGGCAGGGGAGACTTGAAGAAAATAAAGCTAGCGTTGTAGACCTGATAAGAAAGCTTGGAGTAGTATGTGGTCCTGAGGATATTGTAAACATACACCAACTAGGTAAATATTCGAGGGAAGGAAAGCCGAGACCAACAAAAGTAACCTTTGAGAGAGGGGAAACATGTAGGGAAATACTGTTGAGAAAAAAAAGTCTAAAAGACCTTCAAGAATGCAAAGAAGTGTTCATTAGACGATACAGAACACAGGAAGAGATGGGAAAGATCAAAAACTTGTTGCAAGAGGCAAGAAGGTTAAATGATGAAAGAAATGAAGAAGAGAAGAAAAATTTTCGTTACAGAATACTTCCAGACAAAGGGGAGATAAAGAAGATAATGACAGAAGATCAGGGGATGGGGCCTCATTAAGATTGTTATACACAAATGCTGATGGATTAGCTGGTAAGGCAGTAGAATTAAAAGATAGGATTCACAACAGTAAGGCAGATATAGTAGCAATTACAGAGACTAAGTTGAGTGAGGACATAAACAGTGTCACAGTTTTTCCTAAGGGCTTCAGAATACTAAGGGTTGAAAGATGTGAGAGGACTGGTGGAGGGATAGCACTGCTCATAAGTGAGAGGATTCAAGTTGAAGAAATAAACTTGGCTATAGAAAGTGAGTTCAGGGAATTTCTTGTTGCTCGCATAAATACTGGGTCAGAGAGCATTATAATAACTGTTGTATACAACCCACCAAGGAACCAAAATAGGCTTGAAATTTATGAGGAAAGTCATATAGGTACTATTGAAGTCATAAACTCAGTTGTTAACATGGCACGGGAGAAAAAATGTAGGATTTTGATTATGGGAGACTTTAATCATAAAGAGATAGATTGGATAAATCTTGACCCACACAGTGGTGAGGACTCATTTGGGGCAAGATTCCTAGATTGCGTACAAGGGAATATCCTACACCAACGTGTAATGGAACCAACAAGAGCCAGGGGTGGGGATGAGCCATCACTACTTGATCTAGTGTTCACAGATAATGTGTTGGATATTGAAAATATTGAGTATGAACCACCAATTGGAAAGAGTGACCACTGTGTGTTGTTGATGGAGTATATCATTGAAGATATTCTTCCTGAGAGTAGAGGCACTGAGGACATGAGGAGGAACTATCGGAAAGGAGATTACATCAAAATGAATGAGCTTTTTGCAGTTATTGACTGGAGAACCTTATTTTACAACAAATCTGTACAAGAAATGTATGACATCTTTTGTGAGAAATATGGGAAGATAGTAGATTGCTGCATACCTGTCACCAAAGTAGGTGTAATTCATGCCAGAGAGAAATGGTTCGATAATGGGTGTAAAAGAGCTAAGGAGTGGAGAGACAAATGCTGGAAAAGGCATAGGAGGACAAAAAACATAAATGCCTGGCAAACCTACAAAAGAGCAAGAAATTACTACCTAAGTAAAAGGGGAGAGGCAGAGAGAGATTATGAGAGGGACATCACCAGGAAGGCTAAAGAAAATCCCAAGCTTTTCCACAGCTTTATCAGAGGAAAACTGAAGGTAAAAGAACAGGTTTTAAGGCTAAAGAGAGCGGATGGAAGCATCACTGAGACGGACGAAGAGATCTGCAAAGAATTGAACAAGGAGTTTCAGTCAGTATTTACAGTAGAAAATACCCCACCCCCTCAGATTGCAGTGATAGAAGCTCAAGGGCCGGTATTAGAGAACATCAACCTTACAGCCACAGAGGTATGCAAAGCGCTGATGGATTTAGATGTTCATAAAGCTACAGGTCCTGATGACATATCCCCTCATGTGCTTAAAAAATGCGCAAACACAATATCAGTGGCACTAAGTATCATATTTAAGGAGTCACTGGAGTCGGGGGAGATTCCAAGATGCTGGAAACAAGCAAATGTGATACCTATCTTCAAAAAGGGAAGGAGGGATACGGCTTTGAACTATAGACCAGTTTCCTTGACCAGCATAGTTTGCAAAGTTATGGAGAAACTACTAAGGAAACATATCTCTCTTCACTTGGAAACCTTCAACTTTTTGTCAGTGAGGCAACATGGCTTCAGAGAAGGTAGATCAACAGTAACAAACTTATTAGAATTTTATGATGAGGTAAGCCAAATCTTACAGGAAAGAGAGGGCTGGGCAGATTGCATATTCCTAGACTCCCAGAAAGCGTTTGACACTGTTCCACATGGGAGACTTATTAGGAAGCTGCAATCAATGGCTAGAATAGGTGGAAATGTCTTGGAATGGATAAAAACTTACTTAGAAGGAAGGGAACAGAGGGTTAGAGTAAGACACTCAGTGTCTGAATGGAGAAGAGTTAGTAGTGGAGTTCCACAGGGTTCAGTTTTAGGGCCACTTTTGTTCCTTGTATATGTAAATGACCTACCAGAGTCTGTAAATTCATTCATGAATATGTTTGCAGATGATGCAAAGATTGTGAAGAAAGTAAAAAACGAGAACAATGGTAGAGAACTTCAGGAGGATCTAAATAATCTGCATGAGTGGTCAGAAAAGTGGCTAATGAAATTCAATACTTCAAAATGTAAGGTAATGAGAATGGGTACAAGTGCAAGAAGGCCCAAGCTTGACTGCTCGGTGGCTGGAGTACAACTTCAAGAGACAGAAAATGAGAGAGATCTAGGAGTAAACATACTGGCAGATTTGTCTCCAGAAATACATATAAATGGCGTAGTAAGGGCAGCATATGCATTCTTATCAAATGTAAGGGTAGCCTTCAGGCACATGGACAAGGAAATGTTCAGAAATATTTATGTAACCTATGTGAGGCCAAAACTCGAATATGCAGCCCCCTTTTGGAATCCGCACTTGAAAAAGCACATAGCTAAGCTTGAAAAAGTTCAAAGACATGCCACGAAACTGGTGCCAGAAATACGCAATCTCGGTTATGATGAGAGGCTGAGGGAATTAGACTTGCCATCACTCGAAGCTAGAAGAGTAAGGGGGGATATGGTGACAGTCTTTAAATTCCTTCATGGTTATGATAGAGTGGATAGGGATCGATATTTCGATATGGCTGGCTCTAGAACTAGAGGTCATAGTTTGAAGCTTCGTAAGAAAACTTGTTTGCAGGATGTAAGGAAATACTTTTTCAGTGTAAGAGTAGTTGATAATTGGAATTCGCTAAGCGAGGAGGTAGTTAATGCTATCTCAATCCATAGCTTTAAGGACAGGTACGATAAGTATCACTAAGTCTAAAATGGAACCGATCAGGAGACGGGAAGATACGAGCTTTGGGCTCTTTCCCGTAAACACAATTAGGTAATCACAATTAGGTAATCACACACACAAAAGCCAAAGTTTCTCTTGGCATGGCTTGAGAAAACTGAGTCTCACCTAGGTCTCTCTTGCTACACACGCACACACACACTTACTTATTAGAATTTTATGATGAGGTAAGCCGAATCTTACAGGAAAGAGAGGGCTGGGCAGATTGCATATTCTTAGACTTCCAGAAAGCGTTTGACACTGTTCCACATGGGAGACTTATTAAGAAGCTGCAATCAATGGCTAGAATAGGTGGAAATGTTTTAGAATGGATAAAAACTTACTTAGAAGGAAGGGAACAGAGGGTTAGAGTAAGACACTCAGTGTCTGAATGGAGAAGAGTTAGTAGTGGAGTTCCACAGGGTTCAGTTTTAGGGCCACTTTTGTTCCTTTTATATGTAAATGACCTACCAGAGTCTGTAAATTCATTCATGAATATGTTTGCAGATGATGCAAAGATTGTGAAGAAAGTAGAAAACGAGAACAATGGTAGAGAACTTCAGGAGGATCTAAATAATCTGCATGAGTGGTCAGAAAAGTGGCTAATGAAATTCAATACTTCAAAATGTAAGGTAATGAGAATGGGTACAAGTGCAAGAAGGCCCAAGCTTGACTGCTCGGTGACTGGAGTACAACTTCAAGAGACAGAAAATGAGAGAGATCTAGGAGTAAACATACTGGCAGATTTGTCTCCAGAAATACATATAAATGGCATAGTAAGGGCAGCATATGCATTCTTATCAAATGTAAGGGTAGCCCTCAGGCACATGGACAAGGAAATGTTCAGAAATATTTATGTAACCTATGTGAGGCCAAAACTCGAATATGCAGCCCCCTTTTGGAATCCGCACTTGAAAAAGCACATAGCTAAGCTTGAAAAAGTTCAAAGACATGCCACGAAACTGGTGCCAGAAATACGCAATCTCAGTTATGATGAGAGGCTGAGGAAATTAGACTTACCATCACTCGAAGCTAGAAGAGTGAGGGGGGATATGGTGACAGTCTTTAATTTCCTTCATGGTTATGATAGAGTGGATAGGGATCGATATTTTGATATGGCTGGCTCTAGAACTAGAGGTCATAGTTTGAAGCTTCGTAAGAAAACTTCTTTGCAGGATGTAAGGAAATACTTTTTCAGTGTAAGAGTAGTTGATAATTGGAATTTGCTAAGCGAAGAGGTAGTTAATGCTATCTCAATCCATAGTTTTAAGGACAGGTATGATAAGTATCACTAAGTATAAAATGGAACCGATGAGGAGACGGGAAGATACGAGCTTTGGGCTCTTTCTCGTAAACACAATTAGGTAATCACACAAAAGTCAAAGTTTCTCTTCGTGTGGCTTGGAAAGCGAGTCTCACCTAGGCGTCTCTTGTTACACACACACACACACACACACACACACACACACACACACACACACACACACACACACAATAATTGGAATTCGCTAAGCGAGGAGGTAGTTAATGCTATCTCAATCCATAGTTTTAAGGACAGGTATGATAAGTATGACTAAGTATAAAATGGAACCGATCAGGAGACGGGAAGATACGAGCTTTGGGCTCTTTCCCATAAACACAATTAGGTAATCACACACACACACACACACACACACACACACACACACAAAAGCCAAAGTCTCTCTAGGCGTGACTTGGAAAACAGTCTCACCTAAGTCTCTATTGCTACATACACACACAAAAGCCAAAGTTTCTCTTGGCATGGCTTGGAAAGCCTAGTCTCACCTAGGTCTCTCTTGCTACACACACACACACACAAACATAAAAGCCAAAGTCTCTCTTGGTGTGGCTTGGAAAGCCGAGTCTCACCTAGGTCTCTCTTGCTACACACATACATACACGCCAAAGTCTCTCTTGGCGTGACTTGGAAAACAGAGTATCACCTAGGTCTCTCTTGCTACACACACACACACACACACACAAAAGCCAAAGTATCTCTTGGCGTGACTTGGAAAACAGAGTCTCACCTAGGTCTCTGTAGCTATACCAGAGGGAACAAAAACAACCTTCTCAAATATCGCTCCATTTTCTTTGGCCAGTATTGGTTTTCAATAGAGACCAAGGAGGGCGAAGAAGGGCTCTGGGATCCTACGAACAGGAGGATTTACTATCCTTTATGGATGCTGGTCTTTAGCCTTTATGACTAAGGTAAACCTCAGAAGCAGTGTTAGCTGAAGAGCTAAGGCAAAGCTAAGAAGCGGTGATAGCTGAAGAGCTAAAGCAAAGCTAAAAAGCAGTGTTAGCTGAAGAGCTAAGGCAGAGCTAAGAAGCAGTGTTAACTAAAGAGCTAAAGTAAACCTCAGAAGCAGTGTTAGCTGGAGAGCTAAGGCAAAGCTAAGAAACAGTGTTAACTGAAGAGCTAAGGTAAACCTCAGAAGCAGTGTTAGCTGAAGAGCTAAGGCAAAGCTAAGAAGCGGTGTTAACTAAAGAGCTAAGGTAAACCTCAGAAGCAGTGTTAGCTGAATAGCTAAGGCAAAGCTAAGAAGCAGTGTTAACTAAAGAGCTAAGGTAAACCTCAGAAGCAGTGTTAGTTGAAGAGCTAAGCCAAAGCTAAGAAGCAGTGTTAGCTGAATATCTAAAGCAAGGTACTATAGACAGAAACACAAATTAAAATTTTCACAAGTACAGTACATACTCAATGACAGCAATCCCTTTTGTGATGGGATGGCCGAGTCAGAGCACACACATTCACCAGAAATAATGTATGGATACACATTATTTTACCAATGTTATGTTTTTAAAAATTAAACCTTCAATTTTCAGGGTTTTTTTCCAGCACTCAGTTAACACTTCTGCTAAGGTTGACTTTAGTGACTTTAATCTTAAGACTGTTTCACGAAAGGTTAGTGAATTCAGCTTTTGGTTCAGAAAACCCCCCCCGGCACCTGCGAGTCCCCCCTTACTCCACCTCAGCCTTATTACCATCTTGCTTCTTTAGTCTGGAACCAGCTGGATGAAGCTCTCTCTCTCTCTCTCTCTCTCTCTCTCTCTCTCTCTCTCTCTCTCTCTCTCTCTCTCTCTCTCTCTCTCTCTCTCTCTCTCTTTAATTAGATCGAAGTTTGACACTTTGGTAGAAGTACCATACTAAATGAATAATAATAATAATAATAATAATAATAATAATAATAATAATAATAATAATAACAATAATAATAATAATAAAAATAATAATAATAATAATAATAATAATAATAATAATAATAATAATAATAATAACAATAATAATAATAATAATAATAAAAATAATAATAATAATAATAATAATAATAATAATAACAATAATAATGTACTTGCACATATTGTTTCATTTAACAGCACTGTGTAATACTGCAAAAGTAGGTAAAAGAAATTCTGATAAATACCCATTAAAAGTGATCATTTCCTTCTCCACCAATTTCTAAACTATCTTCCCCTTTTTTAACTCATTTTCCCCCCAGATATAATTTTTTCCCCATTTATTCATTTTTTCCCAGTGGTTCAGTTGCAGTGGGTGGGTGCCAGTAGGTGCCTATTCGGAACAGCTGACTACCGCAGCTGAGCAGATTGGAGGTAGGGAGTCCAGGCACTGATCGAGTGAGGGGAAGAAGAGCATCTTATGAAGGATACAGAGAGGGGAAACAAGACCGGAAGAGGCACTATGGAAACAAGACCGGAAGAGGCACTATGGTGAAAGGTAATTGATGGGAAATTTGCTTAAGAATAGTGACCCTTGGAATGGAAAAGGAACAGATAGGAAAGGATAAAGACAGTATGGAATGAAGAGAGGGGAAAACAAGAGGGGACGAGACAGAAAAATAAAAGATGGGGAACTGGAAATTTGGTTTGGAAGAGAAGTGGCTCTTGGCCTGGAAAAGGAAAATATAAGAATAGACATGGAAGGATAAATATGAGAGAAGATAGGAGGGAAAACAAGAGAGGATGTGGCACTAAAATTAATAATAGTTGATGGAAAATTTGGTTAGGAAGAGAAATGGTCCCTGGAATGAAAGAGGAACAGACAGGACCAACTGGAAAGGATGAAAACAGTATGAAAGATGAAGAACAGCAACCAGAAAGGCTAGAGAAATGGGTTCCTGGAAAGGATGAAAACAGTATGAAAGATGAAGAACAGCAACCAGCAAGGCTAAGGAAATGGGTTCCTGGAAAGGATGAAAACAGTATGAAAGATGAAGAACAACAACCAGCAAGGCTAAGGAAATGGGTTCCTGGAAAGGATGAAAACAGTATGAAAGATGAAGAACAGCAACCAGCAAGGCTAAAGAAATGTGTTCCTGGAAAGGATGAAAACAGTATGAAAGATGAAGAACAGCAACCAGCAAGGCTAAAGAAATGGGTTCCTGGAAAGGATGAAAACAGTATGAAAGATGAAGAACATCAACCAGTAAGGCTAAAGAAATGGAAGTTAAGTGGTAAATTAATATTTAAAAAAAGGAAAAAACACCATTATACAAAGAACCTGATATTCCCTTCCAAAGGAAAACTTATTTTTCTATTTTCCAGCGAAAACTTTCCAGTTTCATTATTAATAATCATGAGATATGCAGACGAAGCATTTCTTACAATTATCGAAGTCAGCTTTTTTGAAGATGCTATTTTTTTGTCATTCTTGATCCCTATGCGAATGGGGGTTGGACACAAACAGTTCTGAGATGGGGGATTAGTTCGTACGTGAGTTTGTCACTTCCCGAGTTGAGCATTCTAACCACTTTGATACTGCTGTCACCTAATATCGAACCCAGCTTTTGTGAAGATACTGTTTCATTTTTTATCCACACAGCTAATGTTTGCATCAACTAGCCTAAGCCTCTAGAAGAGATAGTAGTTACCTCATAAGTAAACACAACCACCTCTTTTTTTAATCACTTAGTCCAGTGGTTCGCAACCTGGGGGCTATGGGAAGAATTTAAGAGGGGCCACGACTGTTTTTCACGATTCTTAACGGGTTATTTAAGATATCAGAGTTTCCAACCCTGTCTGTGACCCAGATAGAAATTTTGGTATCATACAGTTGTTACATTTCCCCTTTGTGGGGTGCATATCTCTTTGCCACTCACTGTTGTTATTTTGTTTTTGTCAATGCATTTCTCTGTACCATTCAGCTGCTGTAAGTCAACTCTGCCCATGCATTTCTCTGTGACATTCAGATATTGAGAATTCATCTTCTCATTTAACTTTTCTGTACTATCTAGATGCTGTGATTCTGCTTTGTCAATGTATTTCTTTGTGCCTTCAAGCTGCTGTGATTTTGCTTTGTCACTGTATTTCTCAGAATAATTCAGCAGCTTTGTATCTGCACTGTCAATGCATTTCCTTTTGCCATCCAGCTGTTTTGATTCTATTTTGTCAGTGCATTTTCCTGTGCCATTCAGCTGCTTTAATTCTGCTTTTTTCCATGCATTTCTCGGTAACATTCTGCAGCTTTGTGCATGCATTGTCAATGCATTTCTTTGTGTCATCTATATGCATTGATTATATTTTGGCAAAGTAAATTTCTGTGCCTTCCAGCTGCTGTGATTCTACTTTGTCAATGTATTTCTCTGTGTCATTCAGCTGCTGTGATTCTATTTGATCAATGCATTCTCTGTGTCATTCAGCTGCTGTGATTCTGCTTGATCAGTGCATTCTCTGTCATCTAGCTGCTTTGAAATTTTGCCAATGTATTTTTCTGTGTCATTCAGCTGCTGTGATTCTACTTTTGTCAATATATTTCTCTGTGCCATCCAGATGCTGAAATTCTACTCCGTCCCTGTACTCTTCTGTGCCATCCAGATGCTGAAATTCTACTCCGTCAATGTACTCTTCTGTGCCATCCAGATGCTGACATTCTACTCCGTCACTGGACTCTTCTGTGCCATTCTGATGCTGAAATTCTACTCTGTCAGTACATTCTCTGTGCCATCCAGACGCTGAAATTCTACTCTGTCACTTTACTCTTCTGTGCCATCCAGATGCTAAATTCTATTCTGTCAGTGCATTCTCTGTGCAGTCTAACTGCTGTGATTCCACATGCTGCTTCTCACATTTTTTGTCAGTGCAATCTGAGTGCCATCCAGCTGCTACGTACCATATATGTTAGTGCATTTGTCAGTGCCATCCTATTATTACGTTACTTCTTTGTCACTGTACATCTTAGTTTCATCTAGCTCCTTTGTCTCTTCTTTGTCAATGCAATTCTCAGTGCCAGCCATCTGCTACCTCCATTCTTTATCAATGACTTTCTCAGTGCCATCCAACTGATACGTCCCTCCTTTCTCAGGGCATATCTCTGTGCCATCCAAATGATACGTCCTTCCTTTCTCAGGGGATATCTCAGTGCCATCCAATTGATACGTCCCTCCTTTCTCAGGGCATTTCTCAGTGCCATCCAACTGCTTTGTTTCTAAGGCACACTATATCCTCTTCACTAATTAAAGTATTCAGAGTGGTCTTTTGTCCAGAAGTCCTTTTGCCTCCCGACAAGTTATTCGGTGTTTTTTCTATCTGCTTATGACAGAAATGTCTTTTCCTTCAATTCCCAATTTACCCAATTCTTCTCTTTGCCATTGTTGTCTGC
The DNA here is from genome assembly GCA_037179515.1 of Halocaridina rubra. Lineage (NCBI taxonomy): Eukaryota > Metazoa > Arthropoda > Malacostraca > Decapoda > Atyidae > Halocaridina > Halocaridina rubra. The sequence goes on from JAXCGZ010008835.1 coordinate 17,304, forward strand.
AGAGAGACAGATGTAAAAAGACAGACCCAAAAAGTGAACGGTGCGGTTAAAGTAAAAGGAAAAATTATACATATGTGGAGGAAGGGACAAGGAGTAGTTAAGGAAGAGAGATAAAAGAGGCTTCAGTGAAGTTACTGTTTCTGCTTTAAATGTCCTCCTCCTGCTTCTCCTCCTCCTCCTCCTCTTCCTTCTTCTTCTTCTTCTTCTTCTTCTTCTTCTTCTTCTTCTTCTCCTCCTCCTCCTCTTCCTCCTTCTTCCTCTTTCTTTCTTTCTTTATATCCTTCACCTTCCTTGGCATTTGCAACATTTAAATTCTTACCTGACATCTTTTCTTTCATTCCTTTTCCTCTCCATATTTTAGACATTTAATATTTCCTCATTTTATTTACAAGTCTATTTATACACACCACCTCTCTCTCTCTCTCTCTCTCTCTCTCTCTCTCTCTCTCTCTCTCTCTCTCTCTCTCTCTCTCTCTCTCTCTCTCTCTCTCTCATCATGTCCCCCAAAGCAAAAGAACTGAAACTGACAGTCTTGAGGAGAACCCGAGGGTTCTTCTGCATCGCATAAGTATTTTTTTTCACTTTTTATTTTGTATTTTGGTGGTCTCTACAGATACTAAAAGAAACGTGGTCTTATTTTCCGTTTGTCTGCCTTTTCTTCTTCTCTCTGAAGTATTGTAAACCTATACCCAGCTGTCACACCTATATCAAAATTTAAGTTTGAATAGAGCAATAAAACCTAGATCAAAATTTAAGTTTGTATAGAGCAATAAAACCTAAATCAAAATTTAAGTTTGAATAGAGCAATAAAACCTAAATTAAAATTTAAGTTTGTATAGAGCAATAAAACCTAAATAAAAAGTTAAGTTTGAATAGAGCAATAAAACCTAAATTAAAATTAAAATTTGAATAGAGTAATAAAACCTGAATCAAAATTTAAGTTTGAATAGAGCAATTAAACCTAAATCTAAATTTAAGTTTGAATATAGAAATAAAACCTATATTAAAATTTAAAACCGAAATCAAAATTTAAGTTTGAATAGAGCAATTAAACCTAAATTAAAATTTAAGTTTGAATAGAGCAATAATACCTAAATCAAAATTTAAGTTTGGATAGAGCAATAAAACCTAAATTAAAATTTAAGTTTGAATAGAGCAATAAATCCTAAATTAAAATTTAAGTTTGAATACAGCAATATAACCTAAATCTAAATTTAACTTTAAATATAGAAATAAAACCTAAATTAATATTTAAGTTTGAATAGAGCAATAAAACTTAAATCAAAATTTAAGTTTGAATAGAGCAATAAAACCTAAATTAATATTTAAGTTTGAATAGAGCAATAAAACCTAAATAGAAATTTAAGTTTGAATAAAGTAATAACACCTAACTAAAATTTAAGTTTGAATAGAGCAATAAAACCTAAATAGAAATTTAAGTTTGAATAAAGCAATAAAACCTAACTAAAATTTAAGTTTGAATAGAGCAATAAAACCTAAATCAAAATTTAAGTTTGAATAAAGCAATAAAACTAAATCAAACTTTAAATCTAGTTGAATACCGCAATAAAACCTAGATTATATTTCAAATTAAGTTAAAGGTAGAGGTAAAAACTAAAATAACTTTTTAAATAAAGTTGAATAAATCCTAAAATAAATTCTAATTAGTAAATCCTAAATTAAATTCTAATTAGTAAAACCTAAATTAAATTCTAAGTAGTAAAACCTAAATTAAATTCTAATTAGTGAAACCTAAATTAAATTCTAATTAGTAAAACCTAAATTAAATTCTAATTAGTAAAACCTAAATTAAATTCTAATTAGTAAAACCTAAATTAAATTCTAATTAGTAACACCTAAATTAAATTCTAAGTAGTAAAACCTAAATTAAATTCTAATTAGTAAAACCTAAATCAAATTCTAATTAGTAAAACCTAAATTAAATTCTAATTAGTAAAACCTAAATTAAATTCTAATTAGTAAAACCTAAATTAAATTCTAATTAGTAAAACCTTAATTAAATTCTAATTAGTAAAACCTAAATTAAATTCTAATTAGTAAATCCTAAATTAAATTCTAATTAGTAAAACCTAAATTAAATTCTAATTAGTAAATCCTAAATTAAATTCTAATTAGTAAAACCTAAACTAAATTCAAATTAGTAAAACCTAAATCAAATTCTAATTAGTAAAACCTAAATTAAATTCTAATTAGCAAAACCTAAATTAAATTCTAATTAGTAAAACCTAAATTCAATTCTAATTAGTAAAACCTAAATTCAATTCTAATTAGTAAAACCTAAATTAAATTCTAATTAGTAAATCCTAAATTAAATTCTAATTAGTAAAACCTAAATTAAATTCAAATTAGTAAAACCTAAATCAAATTCTAATTAGTAAAACCTAAATTAAATTCTAATTAGTAAAACCTAAATTAAATTCAAATTAGTAAAACCTAAATTAAATTCTAATTAGTAAAACCTAAATTAAATTCTAATTAGTAAAACCTAAATTAAATTCTAATTAGTAAAACCTAAATTAAATTCTAATTAGTAAAACCTAAATTAAATTCTAATTAGTAAAACCTTAATTAAATTCTAATTAGTAAAACCTAAATTAAATTCTAATTAGTAAAACCTAAGTTAATTCTAATTAATAAAACCTAAATTAAATTCTAATTAGTAAAACCTAAATTAAATTCTAATAAATAAACCCTAAATTAAATTCTAATTAGTAAAACGTAAATTAAATTCTAATTAGTAAAACGTAAATTAAATTCTAATTAGTAAAACCTAAATTAAATTCTAATTAGTAAAACCTAAATTAAATTCTAAATAGTAAAACCTATATTTAATTCTAATTAGTAAAACCTAAATTAAATTCTAAATAAAATCGAATACAACAACAAAACTAAATAGAATTTTAAGCAACTGAAAAAGTTACTTATTTAATTTATTATTAAGAATTATATTCCTATGTTCCACTGCATGGGCCGTGATAGCTCAATGCCAAAGCGCAATAGTCAGGATGTGACTAAAGCGGGTTCGATCCTGCTGCAGGACATTAGGAAGGGCATCCAGCCTTAATCCCCGGCTCCAGCCTGCCTGCATTCACCCCCATTCGAATGAGACCTAATTATGACAATGGTTTTGTCCTCGATTGTGTAATATGGCTGTGCTTAATGACCCATGAATTTAACTTTAGGTTAGGTTAGGTTAGGTTAGATTAGGTTAGTTTTACATTAGGTGTTTATTGAAAGATTTATAGACATGTGCGTTTAATAAGACGAGTTTTATTCTTATTGATCCAATAATGAATTACTTGAATTTAACTTAAAATGTCCATTTACCCTGTGGGTGAGCCAAACAGGGTGGTAACGTGGAATTGTAGCAGTCCTTTATCCCCAAGGAGCTAAGAGGAGTGCTCGAGATATTTTATCCTTCGGTGAATGTGTGCCTTGACTCGGCCACCCGTTTACACTGTATGCACATGTACATTTATATGTACCACAAGGCTCGGTACTGGGTCCCCTATTATTCATCGTATATCTAAACGATCTGGATTCGGATATCAGTAGTAACCTAAGTAAATTCGCAGACGACACTAAAATAGGTAGAACTATAAATGGAAAAGAAGACATTCATGCTTTACAGGAAGATCTAAATAGATTATCTGAATGGTCGGACAAATGGCAAATGGAATTTAATGTTGAAAAATGTAAAGTAGTTAAAATGG
>JAXCGZ010008836.1:0-10000 GCA_037179515.1 Halocaridina rubra
TATAATGCTCTCTGACAAAGTATTTATGCGAGCAACAAGAAATTCCTTGAACTCACTTTTTATAGCCAAGTTTATTTCTTCAACTTGAATCCTTTCACTTATGAGCAGTGCTATCCCTCCACCAGTATTCTGAAACTCTTAGGAAAAACTGTGACACTGCTTATGTCCTCACTCAACTTAGTCTCTGTAATTGCTACTATATCTGCCTTACTGTTGTGAATCCTATCTTTTAATTCTACTGCCTTACCAGCTAATCCATCAGCATTTGTGTATAACAATCTTAATGAGGCCCCATCCCCTGATCTTCTGTCATTATCTTCTTTATCTCCCCTTTGTCTGGAAGAACTCTGTAATGAAAATTTTTCTTCTCTTCTTCATTTCTTTCATCATTTAACCTTCTTGCCTCTTGCAACAAGTTTTTGATCTTTCCCATCTCTTCCTGTGTTCTGTATTGTCTAATGAACACTTCTTTGAATTCTTGAAGGTCTTTTAGACTTTTTTTTCTCAACAATATTTCCCTACATGTTTCCCCTCTCTCAAAGTTTACTTTTGTTGGTCTCGGCTTTCCTTCCCTCGAATATTTACCTAGTTGGTGTATGTTTACAATATCCTCAGGACCACATACTACTCCAAGCTTTCTTATTAGGTCTACAACCCTAGCTTTATTTTCTTCAAGTCTCCCCTGCCATGTTGGCTCCTGGGACTCGCTTATGCCTGAGATTACCACTGTCTTCTCCTTATCAAGTGCCTGTCTGATGTGTGTGTGTGGTGTGTGTGTGTGTGTGTGTGTGTGTGTGTGTGTGTGTGTGTGTGTGTGTGTGTGTGTGTGTGTGTGTGTGTGTGTGTGTGTGTGTGTGTGTGTGCGTGTGTGTGTGTGCGTGTGTGTGTGTGTGTGTGTGTGTGTTTTTTTTATATGCAATAGAGAAGGATTTTTGAATGTGTGATTGTGGCAAATGTGTTGTATGGAGCAGAGACTTGGAATGCAAGAGAAAATGAAAGGAACAAGTTGATTGTAATGAGATTAGGTGTTTGAAAAGTATGACTGTTGTATCTAGAATAGACAGAGTAAGGAAATATAATGTCAGACAGAGAACAGGTGTTAAAAGGAAGCTGTCAGTTGGATTAGATCAGAGAGTGTTGAGTAGGCTTGGACACATGGAAAGGATAGGCGATGAAAGAATTTTATAAAGGTGTGGAGTGCAGTAGTGATTGAAGTTAGGCCAAGAGGGAGATTTAGAATGAGGTGGTTTATTTCTTAATTTCTTACATTGCCAAAGTAAAAAAAAAAAAGGACAATATTCGCTTCAAAATTGGCTTTTGCGACCAGGATGAATAAATTTTCAAATTAACCTATTTTCTATGTAAAACGAATTAATATGTACATTTTCTGTTATATAAGAATCAATAATCAATAATTGCATGTATTTATGCTAATATTATACCGAAATGAACAGAGAATGGTCAGACGTGAGTAGGTTTTCGGTATTTATGACTTTAAAGTAACTGACATGCATGCATCAGGCAATTAATATAGTGTTCCATCATGTTCTCGTCTTACGCTTCCTGTTATCGGCATTTAAAGTCTAGTATATCCTGATATAAATCTTGTCTTGTTCCTCTGAGTGTTTTTCTATATTATCTTTGAATTTATCATTGATTTGGACTTCCTGATAAATCCTATAGCATATTTTGACATAGTTCTTTACCGGACCTTCAAGAAGTGCTACATAGAGGTCGGTCTTGTGATTACTCAAGACGTCCCAAACTATGCAACAATGCTGCTCCAAGATTAATTCCTCTTTCCTGACTTCCCTTCGAAATTCTATACAATCCAATACCTTCTTTATATCTAGTGCAACAATGATACGAGCTTGGCCTAAAGTAAAGTTATGAGATGCACAGGGATTTTTAATGTTGGTTGATCGAATGTAGGAGTTACTGGGGAGTTGCTTGAAGAAGTTGAGAGTTTTATGTATTTTGGGTTGCACGTTTTATGGAATGGACAAGTGGATGTGGAGGTATGTCATAGAGTGAATGAAGTGAGAAAATGTCTAGGTGGCTGGAAAAGTGTGATAAGAAATAGGCATTTGAAAATGAATGCATAGAGAATATATGAAGGTGTGTTGTGCCGACAGCACTGTAAAGAGCAGAGACTTCGAATGCAAGAGAGGATAAAAAAAAACCACTTTATTGTATTGGAGATGAGGTGTTTGAGAACTATGATTAGTGCACCTAGAATAGAGCTGTGAGCAGTGAGGAGATCAGGCAGAGAACGGGTGTTAAAAACAGGCTGATAGATAGATTAGCCCAGAGAGTTTTTTAGTTGGTTTGGACATATGGAAAGGATGAGTGATGAATGAATAGCAAAGAGAGTGTTAAGTGCAGAAGTGGTTGGAGTTAGGTCAAGAGGGACACCTAGAATGAGATGGATGGATGGCATGAAAAGGCACTGGATGCACTTGAAATGTCAGTGGAACAGGGAGGAGAGCATGCAAGAGATAGGAATGATTGAAGGAAGATTGTGTATAGATGACATGGTCCAAACTGTTTCTCGCAACTGCTAGCTCAGCGAACTGTGATGGATGGATGCGAGGGGAATTGCCATGTGATGAAACAGTGGTGGTAAACTGGGTGCGGCTGTCGGGCCTCATTGTAGAATATCCTTGCCCGTCTAATATGTGGATGACATAAGCAAAGTGTAGGGGTGAAATCTTGATTTTTTGACCATGAAATTGAAGATACGTAACATTAATTTTCTTTGTTTAAGAAAATTCTTTGATTCTATTCATTTTTATTGTCATGAACTCAAATATTTTAAGAAAATCCAAAATGCAGCTGCATGAAGATTTCAATATTGACAAAAGGCCAAAGAACTGCTCATATAACTAGTTGTGCGACTGTCATGCTTCAAGATATTAAATCTTTCTACATAACATGAGTTAATAAAAATTTTCTTTTTTAATATCATTTGTAACCATGTCACAAAAATTTCAATTTTTATTTTGTTGTTTGAATCAAACCGATATTTAGATATATTCCTAAATCCATCATATTTAATATGTCACTTAGTATTAATAATTCCTATGCATATATTGGTATTCTAATTAGTAATCAATATCTGTAGTAGTAGTTTTATTAATACCAGTAGTAATACCTTTGATAAGTCCAAAACTTGATAAGTATATATTAAATACTAATATAAAACACATATAAGAAACGGATTTTCCGTATATTTTTTTTTTCTAGAGCAAACTGCTGAGAATTTCTGAGAATTTTGAAATGACACTCAGTGAGCAAAAAAAAAATAAATAAATAAAAAAATAGAGGAGACCTCCTGAGAAGGATATTATATTTTCCCCCCTCTGAAGAACTTTATAGAGGTCTTAGATACATCAGTTATAATCCAAATGCAACATTAGAAGCATAGCAACAAACCATCCTTTTTCATGTTGATCCTGATAAATTGCAAAATGAATAAAATATCGCTTATTTATTGTGAAAAATTGACTGGCACTACGAAATAGATTCAATTTTCCAGAGAGCAAAGAAACAATGCTTTCATGTAAAATTAGCACTTAATTTTCTACATGTCGGACAAATGACGCTTTCTGTAGAATGCAATGCATTTGTGCATTGGCATATGCTGCATAATGTGTCATCTTCGAAAGGACAAAGCGAATTTGTATATAACACCGCTTAAAATGATACTTATGGCCCCTTTTTTTTTTGTAAGAAGGGAGCATTTTGGATTCTCATGGAGTAAGTTCATCGCTTAACATGCAGCACACAGCTTCTGAGCGCATGATCTCATTTCCCATTTAAGTACACAAGAATATAATATACAAATGTGTGTGAATGTCGTGTTAGTATCCCGTTTTCTTGTAAAATAGGAAAATTGTGCTTTCTTAATAAGCTCTTCGCTTAGTGATCTTTCTGTAGAAGAATAGTAAAACAAACATTGTATTACGTTACCGTATACAAGAGATTAAATTAATTTTTAATAGAATTATTCAAGCAATATGTCTCAAATCTCGTCTCAAAACTTAACCGCAAGGCACTCCAGTGAAAATAACGCTTGTATGTGAAGTGTTAGTGGGTGTTAAGATTTTTATATCCTAAGCTGATTAATAAATTACAGCTACCATCTCTGCTAGGAGTTCTTAGTCACTTGAAGCGTAGAATATATAAAAACAAACTATGCAACTTCACTAAGTTGTTCACCGTTTTTAAGCAACTGAATATTAGTGGTTAAGATTGTAAAATTGCAGTATACATAAGTATGAAAAATAAAGAGAATAATACGGTAAATGCATTAATGCAGAGTTTGTTTTTATTGGACTACATCAATTTCTGACGCCCACTCAGTTAACTTAAAATGTCAATAAATATAAATTAAAGCATGTTTTTATCTAGAATAAAAAAACCGCCCTTAAATCCTTTCTCTTATTCAGAAAATAAATGCCATTTTCTTTTCTGGGAATAGCTTTATGCAAGCAATTTTAAATATATTTCATTTTTCTTTACAAGAAAGAACATAGGTTTCGAGAAGGTAAAACTTAGGCAAATATCACTTCTCAAACACTCGCAGTCGACCGCTTCATCTAAAATGGGTTATAACAATATTGCAAACCAAAGAATTGAGAAATTGAAAAATTACATGTGATTTATATTCGCTTACGTGACTAAAATAGACGATTACGAGAATAAACCAAACAGAGTGCACCGAATAAATACCTTGATGGAGCAAGACAGCGGAAAACAGAGCATAACAAGGATAAATTTACAAGATTGTTGTCACGATAAACGTTCGGCCGTTGATTTTTATGTTAAGAGAAAGTACTCTCTTTCTAAAGGATTCTGGTAATTACGAATATACAGTATCCTTAAAGTCTGGACAGAGGCAAAATGTATTTTAAAAAAAATGACGAACAACATTTTGTTGAATTGAAATATTAATAAATAACATCTTCGATGTGATTTCCACCATTTGCGATGCAAAGTTCAGTACGCTTTACTTGATTCACATGAATTCAATGTATTACCTTCAAATTTCCGTCTATTTGAACACACTCATATCTGATGTTTTCCCTCAGGTGTCTAGTATCTTTATTATTCATTGAGTGCACCTTCTCCATTAGCATACCCCAGAAAAATATATAACCATGGGGCAAAAAATAATATAATTAGTTATAAATAGTGATATTTCCTAAGTGACCAGATTTTAGGGAAACCCTGTGCAAAAACATAGGTCAACTTACAGATAAAAAGTAAGTGCACCCACCCTTCGGTACATCAGTGGATATAGTTGCCTCTTACACACAAGAGGTACCAACTTAGAAAATCTAAGATGCCTTATGTAACTATCTTCGCCATTACCCCTTGTGAATAGGCGGAAGAGGTTTTATGTCTCATGTAGTAATCCTACGTAGGTCAGCAGGCCCAGTGAACACATAGTCCGACATGTGAGGGCAATGGTTGAAGAGTATACAAAGTGGGGCAGCATTCTATCCTGCTCCTCTTTTGTCATACTCGCCATACAGCTTCAGACCAAGTGATTCGAATTCCCATATGAACAAGCACATGTTCTATAGTAAGGCCAAACTTGCTGTAATTTATAAATAAAATTCTCCGGGGCTTGCATGATTAAACCAAATGAGTAAAGTTTGAGGATGGAGGATTCAAGGTTGTTCTCTTTTGACATTATTTCTTGGGGGTATGATATTTAACTTTCTAAAACTGAGGTGAAAAAGCTGAGGACAAGTTTCAAGAAAATAAAATACGAAAAACAAAATAACACAAAGAACAGACAAAAAATGGAAACTCAAGGAGACTTAAACCTTCCCTAATCATGGATACAGGGAGTGGAGAGATAACATTGCTCTTACCCCCTCTCCATAATGTCTTTGTTTCCTAATGATTAGCATTGGCAAATTTAAACTCCGACAGGAAAAGATGAAATCTAGCCATCTGCATGCTTTTGAAATTGTGACCATCATGTAAGCTTTTGCAAGGTAAATCATAATATATATATGTGTGTTTGCATGAGTGCATGTGCATGTGTGTTTGCGGTAGCAAATGTAAATGTGTCTGCATATGTATTTGTGATCATTATGCATAATCAGTCTTTCACTTATTGATAATAGGCCAGTTGAAAGGGGTTTGAATAAGGAAAAAATCATGGAAAGCTGCAATAGGTTTTATTGTCTTTGTAATAGAGTACTTAAAAACATATGAATTTTGCACCTCTCTACCGACCCGGATATGGTCACCATCTTGATAATATGGAGACCAATAAGATTTTCTTTTTTTGTTATCTCACTTAAGACTCACTTCAGAGGAAAACGTGTAGATATATAAAATAATATACACAAAATTCTTTACAACAAAAACTAAGAGCACAGTTATAATTAGACATGTAGTTAAGCAAAAAGTTAACAGAAAATGAAGATTGCCTTGAGTTAACAGATACGTATACAATTATAATTACAATAATCATACTGTAATAATATGCTTACAATTTAATGTTAATAATAAAGTAGTAATAGTAATACTCGATACAGGATCGCTTTAATCAGCATCATCACCGTCTTTGTGTTCCTTGCAATGAGAATAATTAGTTCTTAACTTAGGAATCAAAGGATGCAGTATCTATTTTTTTTAAAAATGGTTAGTGTTAAGGAAATTGCTTTAAATCAATAAGTTTGGTTAGTGTGTTAGCAGTAGCTATTTGTCCAAAAGAAAACTATATAGTTTGCCTTTGAAAGCTGTGAGGGAGGCTGAATTTTTGATGCTCTGGAATATTGTTCCAGAGTGTTGGCCCTTTAATAGTGATCGTCTTTGAACCTGCATCTGTGTTTGTTTTCTGGATAAGGACTCACTACTCTGTCTTGTATTGGTTCCCCTTATATCCCTGACCGTTTTGAAATTAACTAGCCATCTATGGTAATGATGGCTCAAAATTTTGTATAAAAAAACGTAAATATCATAGGCAACATTGTTTTCTGCCCGCAACCTCTCAAGGTATTTGAAAACTGGTGTGATGTGGTCATATTTTCTTATTCCTCCCAGGGCAACTCAAGCTGCAAAATTAATAAGCTTCTGTATTCCATTTATCTGAGTCTTATTGGTAGCTCCCAAACAGTTGTGAATTAATTAATGTGACTAAGGGCTAGAAATTCAACAATAGTTATATGAGTGGTAGTCTCAAGATTGTCTTTTATATGTGATAAATACATTAGTGTTCCTGTAACCTTTTTGCATACTTTATCTATATGGGAATCAAACAACATGTTGTTATCAAAGAAAAATGTTATCAATGTCCTTGATGGGCATCTAAAAAATCTAGAAGAAAAATGTACAAAATGTGTTGAGCGTACTCGTCAAGTGATGTATTCTACCAGAGACACCATGTTTGATGAAACTATGCCAACAACAATAAGTCAAAGTAAATTTCTTTCAAATGAGAAATATAAGAGTAGTTTCATTACAATACTCATTACTAAGCTGATCACGGAGGAATTCACTGTAAAACAAGCTACTGAAGATGCACACACGCTATTTGTTAATTCTTCTATTGAAGAATCCACCAAGACTGAATTAGTGACAATAGTAAGAGAAGATGTAGACCTTTTGGTAAGGCTGACAGCTTGGCTGTATCAAATATAAACAAAAACTTCTTAAAACAAGGCAAAGGAAATACAGAAAACAAGCTGTACACACCAGCCTCAATGAAATATGAATCACTCATCAAGGACAACATCCTTTTCTTGCATGTTTCTAGAGCTTCAAGAAGTTATTGCTGTGTTTAAGGAACCATCTGCTGAACTTGCAAAGATTGTTGAAGCAGGAGTGGCCTTCTTTCTACAGTTGTACGGGAATAATGAAAGTGACACCCGTTGTGACTTGAGGTATTAGTGCTTTGCCAAATCACTGAGTTAAAGTAAATTTACTTTGGCTTCCTTGCCTCCTACTGACGCTGATGCTCGATTTAATTCATTATGTACAAATCACCAAGTTCGGAAGTAATTTGGAAATGACATGCCATCTACACAATGGGGATGGAATATGACTTCAAAATTATTGGCCACAGTCACCACAGACAAAGAACATGCTCCTTCCGAGTTGCTCATCATTATATCTCTAGATCAGCCACTTACAGCTGTAGAAAGGCAGGATTAAAATGCTCTGTGATATGTGTTCCTTGCAAGGGGCTGTTTTGTTCAAACTCTGACATAAACATTGATGAAGAGGACAGCGATGATCCCATTGATGCAATGTTAGAAATCTTCCTGGTTCCAGAATGAGAAACAGCACATGGAATGAGATAACCAGAAGCTGCACTTTCACTCACCTGTATCAACAAATTAATCTACAAATCAACCCCACCAGAGTTCCTATGGTGTAAAATGCATTATCCATTAAAGGAGAGTGATGGAAGATAGTATACCTCACAATCCCTAAAGAAACCTGTCAAGAAAAACAACAACAATTATAAATATGCAGTTGTAATTGGACTGGCAATGATTAATGATAACTTTATCTAAGATATGCATATTGGGTGGATGGTTGGGTGCAAGGGTGGTAACTCCGCCAGTGAGCATTCACTATCTGTCCTAAGCTAAAATAAAGGAGGAAAGACACCCCTGCAAGAAATATTGCTAAGCTATATTAGTTAACGAGGTTTATGAAAGAAATGGTGCAGACATTCTTGCTCCTCTAGCGTTAAATCCGCGCACCGCACAAGAAATCTGTATGAAATATTTTTTGTAGGAAATTTTATGTAAATTATTATATATACAGACAAATTTCCTCTAAAGTCAGTCCTAAGTGAAATAATAAAAAACAAAAATCTGTACTTGGACGCTATTTTCTCAAGATGGCGGCCAAATCCGAGGCAGTAGAGAGGTGCAAAATTCACATATTATTATGTACCTTATTACAATGATTAAAAAAAAAAACTAATTGCAGCTTTCCATGATTTATTTCCTTATTCGCCTCTTTTTAGAATGTCTGTCGACTGGCCTGTAAGGAATTTGAAAACTATTGAGTCAAATAGTGAGAATTTGCGTAATCGCTTTATATATTGGAAATTTGCTATAATAAAGCTTCTCACATAGTTTATAATAAAAAAAAATAATGTAATATAAATAAAAAACGGAAATATTAATGATAAGAATAATAATAAAAAAAATAATGTTAATGATGATGATGAAAATTATAATAATAATGATAATACAAATAATAATGATAATGATGATAATAATAATTATTTTAATGATAAAGATAATGATAATAATAATAATAATAATAATAATAATAATAATAATAATAATAATAATAATAATAATAATAATAATAATAATAATAATAAAAATAATAATAATAATAATAATAATAATAAAAATAATAATAATAATAATAATAATAATAATAATAACAATAATAATAATAATAATAATAATAATAATAATAATAATAATAATAATAATAATAATAATAATAATAATAATAATAATAATAATAATAATAATAATAATAATAATAATAATAATAACGAAAATAATAATGATGATGACGATAAGGAATTTGACAATGATGATTATAATGATGATAATGATGAGAGTAATGATAATAACGATATTAATAATAACAATAATAATAATAAAAATAATAATAATAATAATAATAATAATAATAATAATAATAATAATAAATAATAATAATAATAATAATAATAATAATGATAATAATAATAATAATAATAATAATAATAATAATAATAATAATAATAATAATAATAATAATAATAATAATAATAATAATAATAAAAATAATAATAATAATAATAATAATAATAATAATAATAATAATAATAATAATAATAATAATAATAAAAACAATAATAATAATATTACTAATAATAATAATAATATTAATAATAATAATAATAATAATAATAATAATAATAATAATAATAATAATAATAATAATAATAATAAAA
>JAXCGZ010008836.1:17500-21001 GCA_037179515.1 Halocaridina rubra
ATATATATATATATATATATATATATATATATATATATATATATATATATATATATATATATATATATATATATATATATATATATATATATATATATATATATATATATATATATATATATATATATATATATATATATATATATATATATATAATTGTACATCTGTGTGTCTTGTTGTGTAATTGCTCTCCTAAATATCATTAAATGCAAATTTTTGTTCTTTTTTTATCAATTGACAAAACACATGAATTCTAAAATATTGTTCATCCGAAGGAAAACTCGACAGGAATGGAATTCATAAAGTGTCGGGAGAATAAAATTATTGACAAAACCATATTCTGCACAAGAGGAAAAGTTTTTATATTAAAACATAAAGCAAATGTTACTGGAATTCCTTTTGACGTTCGCCATCAGTGTCTCGTGAACAAACTAGCAATAGTTTCCGTAGTATTGTATTTTGAAACTTTTAGGATTTGTAAAAATCTGCAAAAGAGAATAAATGAATGTTTAAAGTCATAATGAAATTTGTGAATAAACAAAAAATTTAAAATGTAATAGAATCACTGCAAGGAATTGAAGAAATGTTAGAAATCTTTATTTTAAAAATCATGCACAGAAAGAAAATTGCACGTAGATAGATCATATGTAATCTTTCTAAAATATCAAACTTCAATGAAAAAGGTTGTCTTTGTCAAAAAAAAAAAAATCTAATAATGAGAAGCTATTATTATTTTTTCTAGCGTGAATTTCATAGAGGAAAAAAAATCATTCAACTTAGTCAAAAACTCATGAACATTAATATCAGTATGGGAAAAACATAGGACATCATCAACATATCGAAACCAATAAACAATATTTTTTTTAGGGTCGATAGGTTAAAGGTAATTATAAAGATTAAGAAGAAGAGATAAGGGGTTTCCCAGAGCCATACCGAAAATTTGTTGGTAATATTTATCGCCTAAAACAAACTTGCAATCTGCAACACAAAGGTAAACGGGCTGTATAATAAAATTTTTAGGTAATTGAATAGAATGATTGTCTTGTTCACAACTAAGTTATTTATGGGTACTTTGGTAAAGAGAGAACAAACTTCAAAAGTGTTCATATGCATATCTGGAGTGATAACAAGATTCTGAAGTTTTTCAAGCAGGTCATAGAAACTCAGAAACTATATATATATATATATATATATATATATATATATATATATATATATATATATATATATATATATATATATATATATATATATATATATATATATATATGAATCATTTTTTACCCTGACCGGGTCTCAAACCTAGGACTTATGATTACTAAGTCAAGGCGCTACCACTACACCACAGAAGGTTAAAAGGAATCCAACCTTATAGCTTATATCTGCTATACATAGGAATGAAAGCATTCTAACTGAATGCCACTATGTTCATATTACAGATTCCCCAACCTCACTCGTGGCTTCATTTTAGCATTTAATTCATATCCCAATCTCATTCGGGCCATGAAATTACCAAATAAGCACATTACATATGTGAAAACATGAATCATTATTTTACCCCGACCGGGACTCGAAACTAGGACTTATAATTACTAAGTCAAGGCGCTACCACTACACCACAGAAGGTTAAAAGGAATCCAACCTTATAGCTTATATCTGCTATACATAGGAATGAACGCATTCTAACTGAATGCCACTATGTTCATATTACAGATTCCCCAACCTCACTCGTGGTTTCATTTTAGCATTTAATTCAAATCCCAATCTCATTCGGGCCATGAAATTACCAAATAAGCACATTACATATGTGAAAACATGAATCATTTTTTTACCCCGACCGGGACTCGAACCTAGGACTTATAATTACTAAGTCAAGGCGCTACCACTACACCACAGAAGGTTAAAAGGAATCCAACCTTATAGCTTATATCTGCTATACATAGGAATGAACGCATTCTAACTGAATGCCACTATGTTCATATTACAGATTCCCCAACCTCACTCGTGGATTCATTTTAGCATTTAATTCAAATCCCAATCTCATTCGGGCCATGAAATTACCAAATAAGCACATTACATATGTGAAAACATGAATCATTTTTTACCCCGACTAGAACTCGAACCTAGGACTTATGATTACTAAGTCAAGGCGCTACCACTACACCACAGAAGGTTAAAAGGAATCCAACCTTATAGCTTATATCTGCTATACATAGGAATGAACGCATTCTAACTGAATGCCACTATGTTCATATTACAGATTCCCCAACCTCACTCGTGGATTCATTTTAGCATTTAATTCAAATCCCAATCTCATTCGGGCCATGAAATTACCAAATAAGCACATTACATATGTGAAAACATGAATCATTTTTTACACCGACCGGGACTCGAAACTAGGACTTATGATTACTAAGTCAAGGCGCTACCACTACACCACAGAAGGTTAAAAGGAATCCAGCCTTATACCTTATATCTGCTATACATAGGAATGAACGCATTCTAACTGAATGCCACTATGTTCATATTATAGATTCCCCAACCTCACTCGTGGATTCATTTTAGCATTTAATTCAAATCCCAATCTCATTCGGGCCATGAAATTACCAAATAAGCACATTACATATGTGAAAACATGAATCATTTTTTACCCCGACCGGGACTCGAATCTAGGACTTATGATTACTAAGTCAAGGCGCTACCACTACACCACAGAAGGTTAAAAGGAATCCAACCTTATAGCTTATATCTGCTATACATAGGAATGAACGCATTCTAACTGAATGCCACTATGTTCATATTACAGATTCCCCAACCTCACTCGTGGCTTCATTTTAGCATTTAATTCAAATCCCAATCTCGTTCGGGCCATGAAATTACCAAATAAGCACATTACATATGTGAAAACATGAATCATTTTTTACCCCGGCCGGGACTCGAACCTAGGACTTATGATTACTAAGTCAAGGCGCTACCACTACACCACAGAAGGTTAAAAGGAATCCAATGATTCATGTTTTCACATATGTAATGTGCTTATTTGGTAATTCCATGGCCCGAATGAGACTGGGAATTGAATTAAATGCTAAAATGAAGCCACGAGTGAGGTTGGGGAATCTGTAATATGAACATAGTGGCATTCAGTTAGAATGCGTTCATTCCTAATTATAGCAGATATAAGCTATATGGCTGGATTCCTTTTAACTTAATGTGGTATAGTGGTAGCGCCTTGACTTAGTTGCCAAAACTTCTTTTTATACTCCACATATGACCTACAAAAATGTTATCCCTACCTAACATTTTCCAACCTTTTCTATTACTCTACCTTCCGCTTGGTTTCCACATTTTTATCTCTATATCTTTCATACTTCTCCCCATTGTTACACTGCAGCCATTCCTCAAAACACCTCTTTTTCTCTTCCACCTTCATTTTCACCCCTTCGTTCTATCACTTGCTGCCCCTCCTCATGCCACCTCCTCGAAACCTCTTTCCACACACAT
>JAXCGZ010008837.1:0-2500 GCA_037179515.1 Halocaridina rubra
TCTCTCTCTCTCTCTTTCTCATTATTTTGCTTCAGTAATATATAAGATTCCTCAAAAACAGTTTGTTGTTTATTTACATTATTGCTAAACTTGTCACGTCTGCTGGAGGTTCGAATCCCGGTCAAGGGCATTTGTATGCTCCATCCTCTTCTGTGGTAACCGAAGAGGGGAACCTCTCCCCTCTTCCTGTTCATTGTGGGACATCGTAAATGGATATTATACTATAGAAAGTACACTGGAATTATGGTAGTAAAGGCTGTTTTATTATGCTTATAGCAGCAAATTCGCCCTTATATATGACACTGTGGAGCCCAAATTTCTGCTTCTTTCTAGTTTCCCGTATGCAAGCTAATCTTTCGCCACATGGCAGTGTGGGGTAAAGATTTATAAGCTTCGTAAGACAGCTTGAACTCTCCATGGGTGGGGAAAAGCTTTAACTCTGCCAACCCCTTTACAAGGGATATCATGTCTTTTATATATAAATAGATACGTCGATTTTTATTACTAAATTAATAAATTTTATTCTGTACTCCTATGTATATAGACAGGTATATTTTTATCAGCTCTAGTTTAATAAAATGTATTTACCCTTCCATACGAAATATTCCCCCATACACATACCTATACATTGGCCGCAATCCCCTCTGTAAGGGGGTGGTCGAGTGTTGGCACACGCATTCCTCTTTACATCACTTGGTAAATAACTGCATCAAAGCAACAGTTGCCTAAATGGTCAATAAATCTGTCCAATTCTTCATTCCTTTATAGCCCTTTGGGTTCATCATAGAGATCCCATCAATATTAGAGTAAGCATTAAAAATGAAACACGAGCCAGTTGGGAGCAGGGGAGAAATTATTTAACTATTCCCCTGAGGAGCTAACCTAAGTGAATGTTTGTAGGTGAAGATTCGTTGAAGAGTTAGATATCCATCACTCCCTGTGTTTTATCTTGTATATCGTTTTGTGGTTGAAGTTAAGTAGTGAATTGAGAAAATGTAATATCTATGTCAGGATTCTCTTTTCTTATGTGCAAGGAAGTACAAAACTTTTTGTCAGGAGGTATAAAAGTAAAGATTAATTGTAGAGGACAGTAAAATACATTAAATGATAGCTGAAACAACAGAGAATCTTTCTTGTCTTCCATATACGTCTCTCATAGCCTGCAGTTTCATTTCTATCTTGCGCAATATTTGTATTGCTTCTTGATCGCTGCCTACACAGTTATACAATAATGTTTTAGCTTTTTTGAGAGTTTTTTTTTTGGTACATCGGAGCCTGAGGCTGTGTGGACGTAGCCATATTCCTTCTTCCAATTGTCAGTAATTCAGTTTAACATTGGCACAATTTCTTGGTGATCCACTTCCTTGTAATGAAGGTAGCTCCAGCTTCCATGGCCTCACGGTAGGCATTTGCTCGGATTCAGTTAACAACACAAATAGGTTTATTGTCTCCAACTTTGAAAACCACAGGGGCAAGCCAATCAGCAAACTATATCTGGAAAACAGTGAAGAGCAGAGTTAGAAATTGTGTATTTTCTCTATCCCCTGGCCTTATATTTTGCTACCACTTGCAGATGGGAACTGAGAGATATTTTTTATGGATTAGTATCATAAATTGATCAAAACCCTTCTTCTTTCATACATTTCTAAACGCCTTGAAAATGTCCTAACCTCCTTCATTATTCTTCAACTCATCGAGGTTTTAGGTTAATGGAATTCCCCATAAACATGAATGCCCTACATCTTGGGGAAATATCCCCATGGTTGACAGCTTGGCATAACATTATGGAGTAATTTCCTTTATGTCAATAATACCTCAGCTATGCAACAGCAGAACACTAAACAAGTATTGAGGGTGGCAGTTTCTTGTCATGCAACAGAACAGGTCCGAAATACTAATTAATTAACTCTTCCCACGCCGCGAAACGTATTTTGGGACCAATTATTAACATAAAATTATTGTTATCAGTTCTGACGAGCAGTTAATATATTCATATTAACATATTATGTTTATATATATATATATATATATATATATATATATATATATATATATATATATATATATATATATATATATATATATATATATATATATATATATATATATATATAATGCACGCATATATGAGCATTTTTGCTTTCCACAACACAATTTACCTTCGATAAAGTCTCTCTCTCTCTCTCTCTCTCTCTCTCTCTCTCTCTCTCTCTCTCTCTCTCTCTCTCTCTCTCTCTCTCTCTCTCTCTCTCTCTCTCTCTCTCTCTCTCTCTCTCTCTCTCACACCGATAAAGGTGAGTATCCTTATCATTAGATCGTTATCAGCACGACACATTTTCGTCACATTTTTTATTAATCATCTTTTTTTGTCGTATACTACTTATTATTATTATTATTATTATTATTATTATTATTATTATTGTATAGTCCTTAGGTGATATATATATATATATATATATATATATATATATATATATATATATATATATATATATATATA
>JAXCGZ010008837.1:10000-12500 GCA_037179515.1 Halocaridina rubra
TATTCTCATGTTTGAACTGATAAAGGTTTATAGTTATTCTCATGTTGGAACTGGTAAAGGTTTATGGTTATTCTCATGCTTGAACTGGGTATAGGTTTATGGCTGCTAATGCTTGAACCGGTAAAGGCGTTATGGCTATTCTCATGGTTAGACTGGTGAAGGTTAATGTCTATTCTCATGGTTGAAATGGTAAGGGTTTATGGCTGTTCTCATGGTTAGATTGGTGAAGGTTAATGGCTATTCTTATGGTTGAAATGGTAAGGGTTTATGACTAGTCTCATGCTTTGACAGGTGAATGTTAATGGCTATTCTCATGCTTAGAATTGTAAGGGTTCATGGCTATTTTCATGCTGTAACTGGTGTAGGTTAAAGGCTATTCTCATGCTTGAACTGGTATAGGTTTATGGCTATTCTCATGCTTAGAATGGTGAAGATTAATGGCTATTCTCATGCTTAAACTGGTATCGGTATTAACCCGTTTTCAGTGCAGGAAAACTTGAGTTCGGTGGTGTTGTGTTCTTATGCATCGTCTCTTTATGAGGGGAATATGGTGCTCTTTGCTCCCCCTCTCGCCTGTTTTCACACCGATTCGCTCACATATTACAGGCCAAGAAATCAATATTGTGTTGAAGATCCCCTCGAAAGGTTGGGCCTTACATAACACCTTTACTGCATCCTTAGAAGTAGTTGATCTCTTTCCGAATTTATTGTTATTTGACTATCAATAGCTATTGAAGTGTTCTTGGGGATTCTATTAATGAAATCAATATTGTGTGGAAGGTCCTCTCAGGACTTGTCTTACAAGACGCCTTTGGTTCACCCTTAGGAGATAATTTTGTTTTCTTATGCGTTGTTAGCCCATCAGGAGTTATTGCACTGTTCATAGGCCTTCTATTAGAGATATTAATATTGTCTGGAAGATCTCCCTCTGGGCTGGTCCTGTGGGATGCCTTTGTAACACCCTTGGCAGAAGATGATCTCTTTCGTTGTGCATCATTAGCCCATCAGGAGTTATGGCTGTGTACTTGGTCTACTGTGAAGGAAATCAATACTATCTGGAATAGCTCCTTTAGGCATGGTCCTATGGGACGCCTTTGCCTCACTCATTATTAGGAGCTTATCTCTTTACTATTGCATTTTTATTTGACAACGCACTTGGTCTTTCATTTAAAGAAATCAGTATTGTCAGGAGGACCTCTGTCAGTGCTTGTTCTACATGACGCCTTTTCTCCTCCCTAATAAGATAATTTTTTCCCTAATGCATTTTTAGTTGACTATCAAGAGGTAAGACTATTTCATTGGACCTATTTTGAGGAATCAGTTTTGTCTAGATGTCCCTCAGAGCTGGTCCTGTATGGAGCTTTTTTCTCCATCTTATAAGGGGCGAATTATTCCCTAATATATTGTTATCCCATCAAAAGTTATGGCTACAGTATGTTGGTTATGTTCCTGGTACTTCTTTTACAGAAATCAGTATAGTTTTGGAGATCTCCATCTGGGCTGGTCTTGTGGGACGTCTTTGTCTCATCCTTAGAAGGAGCTAATCTCCGTTTTTCTTAAAGCCTTATTAAACCGTCTGGCTATAAATGCACGTTTTTGGTCCCACAAGAGCTATTCACAATAAGATTGGTATAAAGTGTTGTGAAGTAAAAAGATTAGGATCGATAAGGAAGCTGGGCCTATAGGCTGATATTCTGCTGGCAAGAGATTGTGTAATACAGGGTCACATCCGATATGGCCATGTCACTTCTGATAATGGCTATTATTATTATTATTATTATTATTATTATTATTATTATTATTATTATTATTCAATCACAGATCCTAATAATTCTAAGATCGTTACTTGTTACTATTGGGATTCGACTTTGGGACATTTAGAACAGATTTCCACAGCTTCGTATGTTCAAACACCGAGGTCATAAAAGCAGTAAACGGAAACCTCTACTAATATTTTATGACCTTTTGACCTCTGACGAGGTGTCAAAAGCCAGGGACCCCTTCTCTACAGGTCCCAAGTTTCGAAAGCTGACACTAAGCAGGTATAATGATTGGGATTGTTTAAATATGTGAGAGCACTCTGATATTCAATATCTGTTGTTGGTAGACATTACCCAAAGATAATCCTCAATAGTTCCTGATCATTATCATAAACCAATTTGGAAGGCATTGTTATGCCATTCCTGATGCTTGGGGAATAGTTAAATGATACAGGTATTTCATAAAGGCCCCTATAATCACTCCCTGGATTCATTCAGACTTTTGCAAGGGTATTGCTGACTTGTACAGGTAGTATAGTCTGTGGTACATAGTACCAGCCTTGTGTAAAAGTTGACTAGATGGGGCAGAGCGAGGGGACTGGAAACCCCCTCCTCCGTTATTATTCCCCAAAATCAAGGTTGTTCTTTGATTCGGCTGTTCCCCTATGCATTGGAGATTGATGTCTCTCTATGGAGTCTAAAGGGGGGTTTACACGGTCAAACGGTTCATCGAACTCGGT
>JAXCGZ010008837.1:17500-20974 GCA_037179515.1 Halocaridina rubra
GCCAAAACAAGTCCCTCGCAAGAAGGCAACCGTCCTAGCCCTTAGTTGAAATGGGAGTCCGTGACGTAAAACCGGAATAGAGATGCGATGATTGAAGCAAAGGGGCAGAGACCCTCAAAAAAAGTAAATGGGCTGAAAGCTCTGAATTAGGGTTCAATCTTGGCCCGATGTTGGATTACCATTCACTGTCTCATGTCATTACCCATTAAATTGGGTAATTAATTGAGGGATCGGTGATATACTATAGGTGTACTTTATTATTCAACCCCTGCCGGGAGATCACTGGGTCCACGTAATGATATAGGGGGCTTGCACTCTTGCTATATGGCAGGTATATAGTTGGTCTCTGTGCTATCACTGTCCTATGCCCCTGTCTCATTAGAGACCTTTGCTTTGAAAATTTGATTGTTACTGCCGTAGAGTATATAAAATAGTTATTTAAACCTGGTGTGTAAATACCGTAGAGTTTTTGGTCGTCTGTAGGTCTATTTTCCCTTTATGCTAAATTCTTCTTTCCTTATTTAGAAATTTACTTCATTCTTGTTGTTCTCTCTAATAATCTTCTCTTGTATCCTCCTGTTTTCCTTTTTATCTTAATTACTTTTTTTATTATGTTATCGTTTTCAGCTTCTCTGTATTTGCATATTATATTACATTCATTTTTTTCTGTTCTTTTACCCTTTACTTTTATTGATGTTCATAGATTCATAGATTTTATTGCCAAATATTCAGTATACATACAGGAATAAATATGTACTTTATATTCAGAGGCACTAGCCTGCTGAGCAAGAGCTCCTTGGCAGGCAGTTTAATATACATTTCACATAATTTAAAGTATGACGGCAATAGTTAACAAAAGCTCCAATATAGCAATCTCATACTTGTCTTACAATAAAACCAAACAGTAGCCTGACCTTAACCTGTTGGCTTACATGGTATATTCAACAATAGTCTCCTTAAAGGTTAGTTACAAACAGCGACCCAATATGAACCTGAGAGAATCTGTTGAAAGAAAGAAGTAGAAAAATTAAGCAAGTTTATCCAATATGGAACCACTGGAGATAGGTAGTGGCAGGCAGGAGGGGCCTCCGGGTGCAAAATACTGAGCCAGAAGTATTATAAGTCATCTAAGAGGCTGGTGACACACAGCGACCCCATAGGAACATGGGGAAAACCTACTGAGAGAGAACGATTAAGAAACATTTTTGGAGAGGAATGGAGGAGGAGGAGGAGGAGGAAAAAGGTGTAGAGGAAGAGGTAAAAATAGGTCACCCTCGAGAGGGTGATTAAGTGATGTGTCTCCAAAATGGCTGCAGGAAAATTAATTTGAATTTACCTTCCCTTCCGCCTCCTCTTCCTCTTCCTCCTCCTCCTCCTCCTCCTCCTCCTCCTCTTCCTTTTCCTCCTTTTCCTTTTCCGCCTCCTCTTGTTATTCTTCCTTTTCCTCCTATTTTTCTTCTCCCTCCTCCGCCTCTTTCCAGTCATGTCACTTTTGCCTCTTCAAATCCTTCGCCGGTTTTTATCCGTTTCTTAATTTTTATATTTGGGGGATTACTTTCAGGTGTTCTGCAGCTGGATATATGTATACACTCATACATAAGTACTTGCATGCATACATACATTTGTGCATGCATACGTACATACCTACTTACATACATACATCCATATATATATATATATATATATATATATATATATATATATATATATATATATATATATATATATATATATATATATATATATATATATATATATATATACACACTTGTATGTATGTATATGCATGTACGTCAGTACTCGTATGTATGTATTTATGTATACTGTATATATGTATTTGTGTGTTTTAGATTTACTGTTATAAATTACCCCATTTGGATGGACACAGATGGATTGAAGCTGGGAAATAAAGGCTAGATGTCCTTTCTATCTCCCCACCCTGGAACGTGGGTCCGTCACCTCCCCCAGTCAAGCGCTCAACTGGTTATGCTACAGCTGTCCACATTTAGAAATTAATGTCTACTTCATGAAATATATTGGGATTAATCTCAAAATCGGCACCTGATGTGTTTTAGGTGCTTAATCTAAGATTGAAGAAAAATTAACTCTTAACTTAGGTTAAGGTAGGTTAACTTGCCTTTTGCCTGAGTCCTAGAGTATGAATCTCTAATTATGTATGGTGCCTACTCTTGGATTGATCCATTTTTTATTCATGATGCATTACATGGATATAACAGAAAAACAAATTAATGTTGGAAATTTAAATAATTTGCCAATAAGCAGATGGAAAAACAAGAAGGCTGTTAATAATCAAGAAGAAGAAGAAGAATAAGAAGACGTGGGAAAAATAGACAGTGGATCAGGAGGAGTAGAAGAAGAAGGATGAGAAGGTTAGAAGTGGTGATAATTGCACTCTTAGATGAGACAGGGCAGTCCGCAATTGAGTAATTTAGTTTCCATGACAACAATGTTTGAACTAGATATAGGTATATCTTTGGCCTTATCGGTTTCGTTGTGTGTGTGTGTGTGTGTGTGTGTGTATATATATATATATATGTATATATATATATATATATATATATATATATATATATATATATATATATATATATATATATATATATATATATATATATATATATATCTTTTTGTAATATTAATGATGATAATAATAATAATAATAATAATAATAATAACAATGAAATTATTATTATAAATATTATTATTATTATTATTATTATTATTATCATCATCATCATCATCATCATCATCATCATCATCATCATCATCATCATCATCATCATCATCATCGTCATTATCATCATTCATCACTGTCAAAATATTCATAATTATTATATTGACCATAGGCTAATGATGTACATTTTGAATGAAAAAAAATCTTATTCTCCAATTATGTCGAAGCCTTTTGAAGGTAAATTAAATATAATGATATTTAAAATTATAATCGTAATATAAAGAATTTAACCACATGGAAACAGGACAGTATTTAAATGATCTATTATTAAATTCTTATGCGTCTTATATGATTAACATATAATTAGCATATAATTAACATATAATTAAGAATGATTTGGCCTATAAAAGACATCCCTTTAAATGGGAAAAGTATAAGCTGTCTGAAATAATAATAATAATAATAATAATAATAATAATAATAATAATAATAATAAGATAAAAAAAAGATGATTGAATGAAGAGAGATTGTGTATAGATGATGCGGGCCAAAGGAATTTTTCGTACCTGCTCAGCCTTGTATACAGGTACCGATGATTATGGGGGTTGCCCTGAGAGTAAGCTGTAGGAGTAAGCCAGCCACGTCTGTCGCGTCTCACTACAGAAGATCCACGCCCAATTACCCTGTGGATAATTTGGCTGTGTGATGAAGATGAAATGGTGAAATTAAACAGCTTTGGCTGTCGAGTCCCGCGTCAGAAGAACTTTAATATTGTACTC
>JAXCGZ010008838.1:0-20932 GCA_037179515.1 Halocaridina rubra
ACCACGTGTGAGGGACAGAATGAGCTCATTTAATTGAACACTCGTAGGTAGAATGTATGTTAGAAAATTTATTATTCTGTATGAGGAAGTTTTACGTTAAGGTGAGGAGAGTTTATTTAAATATTCACATATCAACAGTTCATAAACCCCCTTATAAAATATGTGCATGTATGTCTATGCATGTAATATTAATTATATTTATTGGTAGAGGATTTAATTTTGAGATCGTGGTAGGCCTCTACTGAAGCCGTGTCAGGATTTCCGAATTTAGGGGGTTATAAGATCGAAGGGTAAGTAACACACAGGAAATCCTCCACAATATATGAATGACTATTTCAAATTTTTTATTTTGTAATCAGCTGAGGCAAAATAATCTTGTGGATTTGCGTTGCATTTGCTGTTTCCTTTGTTTACATTGCAGACGCTCCTCCTGTGGCGCAGGGTCTGTATGTCTGTCGACCTCTGGCCATAAATACATTAACTACAATTTTTACTAGATGTAGAGTGGCATACATATGATCTATTTTTCATATTTTGAATGAAGTAAAAAATTTAAATTTATAGATGTTTTTCGCTGAGAAAAGAAATTTGTTGAGAACTTGATATATATGGAAAAACGTCAAAATATTCAGTAAGTTTGTGGAATGAGGTAAAAAATCACTAACGATATTTCCTCATCTAATTTTCCTCATTGTTAGTGTTGGGTAGTGGCCCCAGAAATATGTAAATAGGATTTTTAAAGAAATTTGTTTTTATTGTCGGGTAATTTTTTGTAGATTTGTATTTATGGATTTTTTCCCATGGTTTGCATACTCTGTAATGTTTCCTCACCAAATAATTTTTCCTTTGACCAGTTTTGATCTGAGGGACCTATGAGCAGATCAGGCATTGTGTCCTGCACGTACTGGACCGAGAAGAAGAAATTATTGATCAATTTTTTAGCTCAATATTTATATGGTAAGACTGTGGTAAAGTATTGTTAAAACATGCTAAGTGTTTGGTAAATTGTGGAAAAATTGTACAATTACAATGTTTTCAAATTTGAGGATAATTAAGAAAATTCATTCATAATATTTACTCGTCATTAAAGGAATTACGTTGATATGCTTGTAATGAAAGCAAACCCCATATACGCATTTGGTAATATATATATATATATATATATATATATATATATATATATATATATATATATATATATATATATATATATATATATATATATATATATATATGGCATCGAGAGGAATGTGCATTTTACTAAAAGCACCACAATCTTACAACTTACACCTCCTTTGAAGAGAATGTATAGAGATCCTCTCCCATAGAGGTATTCTGGCCCCCTCTACAGACGTGATCTTTTGCAAGAAAGCTTTCTGCTTCATTATGTGTGATTTGTGAAATTTAACTCTTATCAGTTTTGCCATATACATATACATGCCTTAGAACAATTCACTGGGGAAAAAAAGTTAAAAGGAAGAGCTTCCAGATTGGCGAGGTATTTGTTTTTAAAGACAATTTTGGATTAGATTATTTAGCTATCATGGAGACACTCTTCCTAATCATTGCCTTTTGTGAAATTAAACTGGTTTCAGCAATGTATGCATAAACTCCCGAAGATGAGGGTGAAGCCTCTGAAAGCTTGAATACCAAGACAGCAAGGAATTTCTGCCAAATATCGTATATGAAGAAGGATCTTTGTTACTTCTACATGGGAAGTCTTACTGTACACTCTCTTCATAGGGGATATTTAAAGTGCGGTGTCCAGTACCCTCAGTAGCATTAATATTCCTATCTGATGTTGTAACATTATGTAAAGGATATTTCATTGACAAAAAACTATCTCTTATAGCCCCTTCTCCTAGACTGCAATGTACATGATGTATATTGTCCGTCTTTCTTTATTTTGTAGGTTGATACCAGTATGTATAATAGCTTTTGGTCAAACCTTGTACATTGGTAAATGATTCAGCTATAATGCTACCAGCTTCGGACATGCTTCCTCTGCACGACGGGGGAGTATCCATTGAGCCGCAGTATGATGGCGTCATCATGCTGAGTCCAGAAGTCGTGCTGTTCAGTGACGCTACGCCCAGACCTGATGGAAGGAAAGTGTATCATGTGTTTCAGAGGAATGTTGGGGAGTCGCAAAGAGATGAGGTGAACCAGAGTGAAGAATTTCAGTCTAGAAGGGAACAACTCTTTTCCCAGGCTCATGAAAACACTCTTCATAACATCCAACAGGTTGGAATAACTGTATTTCTTTCATGAGCATTGCTATGATTTCAATTATGCTTCTTGCCTTTTCTTCTTGCTGTCAAAATCAGTCAATTTATTTATATGATTTCATAATTATACTGTATCTTACTCTAGAGTAGTATTAATTGTCTGATTTTTTTTTTTTGGACACCAGAACGGGCCAAAAATATAATAAAATAAAACTGCCCTCATCAGGTCTGGGCACGAAGAATACATAAAATAAAGAGAAACAGAATTGGAGAGTGTAATGACTAGTCAGATGTGAAGGGATAATATGAGGTGTGTAATGAATATTCAAGAATATTCAGTGTTGATGTAGGCATAGAAAAAATGGTGAATAATATAAAGTTTGTATAATGTAACTTTTACATTATGATATGCAGTACCTCTAAAGAGGAGTGTTTGAGGTGTGTGTGTGGATTGTGGTGAAGGCATGTTTCTTGGGCAGGTCAGCCCCTTAAAAGGGAGGATGATGCCATGTATGTATGTATAAATTGATATGAGATAAAATCTCGTACCAGTGATCCATATCATATGATTTTAATTAATTTTGCTATTAATTTTAAGTTTACAGCAGTGTCTTTGCATAATTTTCTTGGTATCAATATCTCACCTAGAATACTTATGAATTCCATGTAAGCATTTAAAACTTCTAATATTTATGAAGTCTCTGAAGTTTTGTATAAAATTTTTTTTAATGGAAACTGCCGTTGCTTTATTAGTGAGTGTAGCTAAGCAACTTTAGCTTGAAAACGAGTTTTATATTTTGTTGCTGTTTAGTTTAATACCTTTGTGTGTAGCCATCCTGCTAATCTTTACATTAGAAGGTAGTATATATATATATATATATATATATATATATATATATATATATATATATATTATATATATATATATATATATATATATATATATATATATATATATATATATATATATATATATATATATATATATATATATATATATATATATATATATATATATATATATATATATATATATATATTACTCTTGATATCAATGCATCACATATACTTTTATACTCACATAAAAAAGGGCTTCTTATTGAATAAGAGGTACAGAGCACATGTTTGTACATGAGTGGGAGGGCAGTGGAGTTTTGAGGTTGCAAGGCATAGAGGTGTCGAAAGTGCATAAATTTTAGTATTTGGGTTCAACCGTTCAATGTAACGGAGAGTTTGGTAGAGAATTTTTTGTAGCTTAATCCCTGCCACTTAAGCAGTTTCAGTGAGTTTATAAATCCAATAATGGAGAAAAGTTTTATAAGCTTAATCATAACAGCTTCTCTTCAGATATATGTCCAGCTTACATTCAGATGGACCCTCTATTATAGTACCTGTGCTGTACAGTATACTATTTTTATACCCTGTGATAATATGCAGTACCTCTAAAGAAAAAAAGCAAATAGCAAAAACCCTCATATTTCATGGACACGTTTATTACTGCCCAACATTATATATCCAGTTCTTGACACTCAGCATTTTGACTTCCAGGAAATCAACCCTACAACAAACTATTCAAACGCTTTTATAAATGAGTTTAAGTTGTTGTTAATGGATATGAAATACAATATAGATTTAATAACGTAAAAAATGCAAGCTGTGAATTGTACAGTTTATTGTACAATACTCAAATTTTGTGACTTAGTACTATTTCTTATTTAATTAATGAGCATATTGATTTACAACTCAATCATAGAAGAGTATCTTTTTAGTAAATCTTTACCCTGTTCTACTGGTGTGCTGGTCCACAGGTTACTGTAAGTGTCACATTGTAGAAAAAACTTCTACTGGTGTGCTGGTCCACAGGTTACTGTAAGTGTCACATTGTAGAAAAAACATAATTAATGTTCCATTCTTATCCAATATTCGTAGACTATCAAACTTCCACTTAGTGTAGTTTTATTTCTTACTTATCGAGACTGAATTGTAACTATTTTCAAGTGTTTACTGAGATGGAATTGTAACTATATTCAAGTGTTTACACTGGTATATTTAGGTATTTTACAGAGTCGATGATTATTAAACTTAGGCAGATGGAATAAAAATTCCCTCTGTCATTTCATTTCAGGTTCTGGCTGAGAGTGGACTTGTCAATCAAGAATGGTGTGAAGGTACAGGTGCAGATGCTGTTAACATTGCAAACTTAACATCACAAGCAGATGATAGTCTTGTCGTGCAAAGCCGGAGTCGAGCTTGTCTTGAAGGGGCAAGACAGTTGTCACCCTGTAAGGTAAGAAATATACAAATTATATCTATAATAAAATTTCTTTTTTCATCTACTTTTTTCTATATTTGTTTCCTGAGACTTAGCATATTTGCAGTATATTTCATTTAGAATTACATTATCATTTATGAGCTTGTCTTTGATAGGTCAGGGTTTTATACATTTCTTCTATAATATATCAATTTGTCATGTGTTCTATCACCAATTTCAAGAAATATGTTACTCTAACCATGAAGTATTCATCGAGAAATATTTCATTGTTTATATATTCAAAGTTTTTCTTGAAAGTGGAAGACAATTTCATTTTTTAAGTAAAGAATATTACATACAGTAGGATTTCGATTTCCATTGGCTGTTCACCACATATTAATTTTTTAGACTTGTTACTGTATTCACCACTGTTGTTTCTTGATATTTATTATAGTATACTGTATTTGGAAAATTTCAATGAGAAGTTTTTTATTGTCGCATGGTCTGTAGAACCTTGTCTAGTCTCTCGGACTTGTAATTCATTACTTGGAGTTAACATTCTTTAACTGCTTGTAGTTATTACAGTCATCTCTCTTCTTATATAATTTCAAGTCATGTGATTTTGAACATGCATGGTTGGAAACTTTTAAGAAAAATTTAGAATGTTTTACTCTGAAAAATTTATGCTATAACACTAGCATAGAAATAGAACCGTAACTGAAGGAAGACTTAACATTGAACTGTCCTGGACAGTTCGATGTTAAGTCTTCCTTCAGTTACGGTTCTTTTTCTATGCCTACAGCTACACTAAATATTCTTGGATATTCATCACACATCTTTTATCCCTTCACATCTGACAAGTCATTACACTCTCCATCTCTGTTTCTCTTTATGTATTCTTCGTGCCCAGGCCCGATGAGGGCTGTTTTATTTTATAATTTTTTTTTTCGGCCCGTCCTGGTGTCACAATCTTAAAAAAAAAAAATATTATACTCTTTTTACATATTCAGTACATATATTTAAATTGTAATAAGTAAAGTTTAAGAATAGTACAGTAATTTAGTTATGAATTTTAGCATACAAGAAGTTAGGAATACATTATATGGAAAGTATAGAGATATTTATATAAGTTTTGAATAAAGGCAAAATTTGCACTGCTAAAGATGAGGAATAGTTGTGCATTCCCTAATGTGGTCAACTTATTTTTTCCAATTTCTGGTTTCGTTAAGTGTACTTGACAGTCTTTTTGTATGTGTGCTAATCCCATCTCAGCGGGAAAAGTGAGTATGGTAGTATTGTCGAATATGATGAAAAAGCTCCTACAGTCTTAGTTTAGATAGCAGGTTACGAATGCAGAATCATTAACTAACATGAGTGTTGTAAAAGACAAAGGGTAAAAAAATAATATTTTATTCAATAAAGCTGATATTCATCTCCTCTTTAGGAAAATCAGCACTGAATACATTGATTTTAATATAAGTATAAGTTTTTAATTTAAACCTTGTGTAATGGAACTAGTTTTATAGGGGGAATATTTTTTACTCTATTTTGATGAGCGTGTCACAGGGATTGGTAAAGAAAATTCTGTCATCGGACCCAAGCACCAAGAAAATATAAGACAAAGAGAAACATAATGGGGAGTTTTGTGATTTGGCATATATGAAGGGATAGTAAGGGATGTATTATGAATACACCAGAATATTCGATTCAGATGTAGGCATAGAGAAAGTACCATAACTGAAGGAAGACTTGATATCGAGATGTCCTGGCCAGTCCTATTCATGTCCAGAAGACCTTCAGTTGTAACCTGTATTTGGCTTGCTTTCTATGGCATCTGTTTCATTTTCCAGCTACACCAGTTTGAAATGGTCTTCCCGATTGAACCCCACAGTTCAAGAGTGACTCGCCGTTTGTTGAAGAGGTTGCGGCGTAAAGGCGTGAGCCAAGTAGAGCTGGAACCAGAGAATCATCGGATTAACATCAGAACGCGAAAGTCTGCTGGCTTTATTCTCTCCGTTCTGCAGACTATCGATCCACATGCGCGTCTCCTAGACACTCACCGCGAAACCCTGGTGGAGACTCCCATAGAAATGGAAAACTTTGAGGTTATTGATGGTTTATAGAACTAGGAATGGTGCTAGGTGATTGTTTCGGTTAGTGGTTACTGTTGTGTGCGTGTGTTTGTACTGTATCTCCTGTTGTTTATTGATAATGCTGTCCAAGCTTTGGCATTCAAAAACCCTTCTTAATAATTTGATGGTTCTCTATATAGAATATTGTGCACATGTATAGGAAAATTTCAGAAAGTTTTCAGTTTTTCACTCCATTTTTCCCGTCCTTTTTGTTGAGATGTTAAAATTTACTAACCAAAGTTTGGTAATAGCTATGTAGAGATAGTTGAGTATAATATATTGAATGAATTCTTATCTATAGACCTAAGTACTCATATTATCTTGGAGTTTTTCAGTCTAAATTCATGTCCCAAATCAGAATTATCTTTCAGTAGTTCTGGCAACTGTTTGTATTTGGTTTGTAAACACTAGATACACAATGCATTGTTTTCAATTTAAATACCATCTCCCACCAAGCTAGGGGGTAGCTACAAACGAAGAGCATAACGAGGTATCAAGGCATCAGTGGTATTTGGGCAAATGCCAACAGACAAATACCCAACTGTCAATTGCTCAATGGTCAGTTGTCCAAGGTTAGGTTAGATTATTTAAAAACAGTCAGGCACTCTTTCCTTGAGCAGTTGGCGTAGAACCAGCATCAGTATGCATTGACAGTTTTGTTCAAGAAACATTTTGGGGAGGGAGTGTCAGCTGCTTCTGTTACCCTATCTCTTTCAGTCACATCTTACCTTCTGTAGGAAATATGTCGTATTTCTTCTCCCCCATCTCAAGGAATGATGTATGATACCCCAATTCCTGTATGGAGAGCAGTTATTTGTATAGCCTCGTCAGTATTTGATGGTATTTTCTTCTCAGTTAGAAATTTTCTTATCTTCATACAAACCAGATAGATAAAGCAACATAGCATTTAGTTTAACACGCACAAATTTGTTACTTAGCTTATTTTATATTCCATCTGAGTGAGAGCATCAAGGATGCCACTCCTAGTCTTGTGACATGTCATTACAGTTGTCCTTCATATTACACGGTTTTAAATAGAACAGTTTTGAAAATACACTGTTGGAAAAAAAAGAATGAAATTTCATAAAATTTTTCCTTAAAAATATATAAGTACAGTACTGTTTTTTACGTAAATTAAGAATGTATGATTTTAAGCACAGTAAAGTAGGCATATATCGAAGATTATATGTTAAGTACAGACACATTTATATAAGGTTTGACTATACGCAAATTTTTACTTACACTGGAAGTGGTGGAATAAAAAAAAATGTAAGGTGAAGGACAATTTTACATTGTTATTTTCATCTTTTTACAGTTGATGCATATCTCCTTTAGCCTGGGGAATCTTTACTACTTTCAATGGAGTGAATTATGAAATATATTGTAAATTATAAGTCCTCAAATTTCTTTTGTTGTTATTTGTGCCTAGCCACTGCTACAGGGTACCTATAGAAATCTCATGGTAAAGTAAGCTCTAGTCACATATACAATAGCTTTGTTATGTATTATAATCGCTTATTAATGGAGAAAATACTTCTGATGGTCCGTTATTGAATAATGGCATTTTTAATTTGTCTTATATTACAATTTATATATTTTCTCTGAATGTACATAAACCTGTCTAGTTTGAATCTCGAGCTCAAGATGAGAGATCATTACCAAATTTTCTCTTGATTGTATAATGAAGCAGCCTATATTTTGCCAACTCAGAGTTTAAGTTCTCGTTGGGTATTGTGATGTTCGTTATTGACAATGTTATACTGTCAACACTGAGCAATGATTGTTTCATATTAGCAATATCAGTGAGGATTGATTAAAGTGAGGCAGTGTGTCTCTGCAACTAATTTGGAATCTAGATGGATTGACACTACTGTGCATCACTGGATATCAATTTCTCCAGCTGTTATGCTTTTTGGACTGTACAGATAAATACATCGCATTTGCAGTTGTTACAACTCGATTGAGGTAACAGGAATTTGAGGCTAGTTCATCTTCATAGATTGAGATTATTATAATTTGTACGTAATTACAGAGCAGGCTGTACAGAGTTGTGCATAGAGGTGCTTAGGATAATATTTCCATTTTATATTCCATTTTAGGAAAACTTCTATGAATTAATTTACTTCTGTCTCCTGTTAGGTGGGCATTATGTTCTTTATCAATGTCCAGTTTCCTTTAGGTGCATTTATATTAATATCCCCACATGTAATTGTGAGCCTGAGCCTCCTCCTTCCCCGCTTCTTCTTGCAAAGAGTGTTTGAGTATACAAAACTAAAGGCTATCTGCCTGTATTGGTAAATACCTAATACGTTTAGCAAGGTCATCAACTTCTAAATATACTAGTAGAATTTAGGGTGTTTTCAATGAGCACCTTACTCACCTTACTTATGTACTTTGTTCTCTAGCCACCTTGAATGTGCTACCTAAAAATGTAGTATATTTTCAAAAGTTACATCATCAATGTTAACGTACTCTTCATGTGTACTTTCTTGGCATTATTGTATATTGAACGCTGCTTTAATACTAAGTGTAAGAATAATTATTTTACTGTTACCTCATAAGGCTTAATTAATTGTCTACTTAATATATTTTTAATTGTAACATTAAAGGGATTCATGAGTCTTACCTTAAAGATGTGTGTGTTAGGGTTTCGAGCCTCGTAACATATTTATTGGTCTCATCATATCTGATTTTTTTCATGATAGGTTTCACTTTTATCGTAACTACGTTGTTCCAGACGTTTTTTAAACCGTTTTTTATGTTCTGTCAGCCTAATATTTTCCCACTGAATGAATGTTATCTAATTTTACATTATTATGTTCAACATCACCTCTTCCTCTGGGTTAATAGTTTTTTGGTTGATCTTTCTTATATATTCTTGTTCTTTGTCCGGAAGTATGGTTGATGTGAGATCACCAGTCTCATGATTGACTATCGTATGCATTATTTCATGACACGCTTATGGTGGGTTTGACATTAGCCGACATACTATGAATTCTTGTCTTTTTTCATATATCACATGTTGTATTGTTATATTCAGTGAATGATGACGCATAATTGTGACATGATTTAGATAAGTACTATATGATGTGCAGATGATGAATGAAATTAATTAGATCTTATACTGACGATTATTCAAAAATAACAATGTGATAGTTATATTAAAGAATTAATATTACGAGCAGGCATATAAGAAAAACAATAAAGTTAGAATCAGAATTACTATATACCAAGAAATATGCCTCAGCTATACAATTAAAAAAAAAACGTAATTATGAGCATTGCAACATCAGTTAAAGCATGTCTTGAGTTGCCATGCAACATGGTTTCAATTATTGGTTTACAAAAAGTATTGATGCACAAAAAATAAGGTTTGTCCGTGTGTGTGGATTCTGATATTTTTAAGTCTGTTTTATCTTTATATGAATATTTTGGTTTTATATCGATTTCCTGCCACCAATCCACTGACTAATCTCTGTGCACAGAGAAAACGCTCAAAATATGTTGTACTTAAATAATTACTGTTATTGAATATTAATTAATGTTGATGTTTAAACGCTTCCAGTAAAAAATTAATTTTCTTCCGTTGTGTATAAAGTGTGTCCTTGGCCAATGATATCTATAAAATGTAGAATATATTACAGCTTCTAAATACTGTATATCATTGTAAAATTTTCTACTTTCTGGGTGTCATATACAGCTGTCTCATCTTACGTGATTTTAAATAGTGTGATTTAGAATATACTGTACACAGTTGGGAAAAATAAAAAAAAAAGTCATTCAATTCACATTATAGCAACTACAGTACTGTTTTAACATAAATATAACTTTTATTAGGCAAAACTCAAGTACAGCACTGTCATCTAGGTATAATTTAAAGTATACAGGAGGTTGGGAATATATTATATGAGGGTTTAAACACAGGCGATTTTTGACCTGCACAGGAAGGGGTGGAACCAGTTAACAGCCTAAGATGAGGGACAGCTGTACTCCTATTTCAGTGTAGCTCTGAGTCTTTTGCTTGTGTAATACAGTCCATATCACTATTTGGAAAATATAAAGGCATACATGCCCGATAGCATTGACTTAAACTGTATTCTCTTTAGGTAAGAGGAAAGTTAAAAACAAGTGTTCATTTATGCGGGAATGAATCCAAGTGTCTTACTTGTTTTTTTGTTATTATAAAACTACTCTCTCATGGATCATATCCCCTATACTGCACTGTATATGTAAATTTAAAGATCTAAAACCGTAGAATTTTCTGCATTTTTATATTAATTACTATTAACAATAAATTGTGACTTGATATTTGTAATGTGTTTGAGGTTGTTGTGGTGTGTTTAGAATGGTTTGTAAACTCATATAGTCGGGATTATTGTTCGTATCCTCACCTCTGCTACTGTACAGACATCTTAGCTAGTCATCTCTGTATACTTTAAGAGCATATCTTAACTTTTGTTAATGTAATCAAATAATTTTTTTGTTATTTACGTAGTAAGTTCATAATGATACCTTGCTTGCATTGCAGTTCTCGTAGATAATAATTCTTCTCCGGTCTGTTTGTAATAGATCTTTGACACCTGGTAATTTGTCTCATTATAAAGATATTTTTCTGTGACTTTCCAATAGCAGCACTCCTTGAGCTCGCCTAAACATATTTGTTTTTGTATATCTTTCTAATAGCATTCAGAACTATAGACAACTTGATAGTTTTTCTACTCCCTTTCCCAGATAATTTTCGAAATTTGGCAGCTAATAAGATGTTTTCCTGTGCTGTTTAGACATATTAAACAGTCATATCCATGTCATATACCATAATCAGTGTAAATTCATAAACGTACCTCATTTCACTGCAGCTATTCTTTGACTTACAGTACTTGTTATACTTGCTATATTGCTCTTATTTGCAACGTATTTTCACAAAATGGAATATAATGAGTTATTATTACGTTTTATGTTTATTGCTTTTCTTTTCTGCTTTCTCTATGTACAGATTCTCAGAATTTGTAGCTTATCGGCAATGGCTTTGCATATACGGATTTGTAATATGCTATTGTGACGTACAAATATGCATATCCTTTGCAGTGCTAACTTAGAGACTTACTGGTTCTCCTGCTCTCATTATCAGCTAATCCACAGAGTATAGCAGATGATATATTTTTATGATATTTTGATATGTATCTTAATTTTTTGTATTTCTCTATTTTGTTAATAGCCGCTATGCTGTCTCATCATAAGAGTTAATTCTTTGATATTACTGCAGTTAAGTTTTTTATACTTTATATTTTAGTAATAACTACTGGTTTGTAATATAATAATTTATTCATGTTATTATTGCTATTAATTTTTTTTATAATTTTGTATTTTGAATATAGCCACTAAACTGTCATATCATAATAGTTCGTTTAGCTGGTATTAGCACAGCTACTTTTTATATAGTTCATTCTCTGGTATAATCAACTACATTTTATATTGTTCATTCTGTGGTTTTACTGCAAATACATATTATATAGTTCTTTTTCTGATATAATCAAGTACTTTCTATACAGTTAATTTTCTGGTATTATTGCAAATATATTTTATGTAGTTCATTCTCTGATATAACCGCAAGTACTTTTTATGACTCCATTAATGCTCTGTCTTGGTATATTTAGTTTATTTTCTCTTCCTGCTTTGTGAGTAGTTCTTACTGTAGCTCAAAGGACAGTATCACAATAGCCACCTTTGAGCTCTCAGGAACTGTAGATACAACAAATATTCATTTGTGATCATGTGTGCATAATATAAAGCAGTGCTCTTCAAACTTTTTTCAGTATCGTCCACCCTAGGGTAAATCTTTGAAAAATCTGTCCGCCCTAACCTTTCAACAGCTGTAATACCCCACATTCCTGATCGTATATATCTTATTCTAAAGACTGGGCAGGAGAAAAAAAAGACAGTTTATTTCTCATTTTTGTATGTAATCTATTTACAACTTAATCTTGTCCACCCAGTTTGAATAGTACTGATATTCTAAAGAATTTCACATAGAAAATTATTTTATATGCAGGATTCTCTTTGAGACTTTCAGTTTTTTTTGCTGCTGTTTTTCGTTCACTTGGGTTCTGGAGAGCAATGTTTAATCATTTTTAGGTTCTTAGTCCAAATGGACTGTGCTTTGATAGTACGTTCTTTTAATAGTTCAGTACTTTAATGGCGACTTGCCTATCATAATGTTATACTGTATATTGTATGATGTCATAGTCTCCTCCAGACAAAAAACTGCCATAAATAATCAAAATATGTCATTCTGTAGGAGGTCATTTGAAGTATTTGTTATTATTACAATATTCTAGAGTATTTTTTGCATTTTTCTTACTATTTTTTTTCACATCTGGCAAGTCTTAACACTCGCCAGCTCTATTTCTTTTTCTTTCTCATCATTGGTGTCTTCATTCCTGACTGTTCTTTTAGCCTGTCCTTTTATTGTTTATCACTCGTTTCTCTCTTGTCCTTAAGCTACTACTTTTCCTTGCCATTCCTGGTATGACTCTCGAAGAAAAAAAATGTTAACACCTGTATAATAGATGTCTTGTTAAAAAAATATTAACACCTGTATAATATATGTCTTGTTAAATGTACCAAACCATTCTTCTAAGGAGAAGAATAACTGATATTATTATATTTAATATCGTAATCATACAATAACTTGCTTCTTATAACTGTTCCATCAATTATTGTCTAGATGAAGTTACTGTTTTATAATATTATTATTTTTTACATACAGGTATTTCCTTTTGGTATTTCCCGTGTTTGTATTTTGCTTGCTTTTTTCATTTATAATAATTGTTTCATTATATCTCATAAACTTATTGTTTTATTATTTGTCGTTAAATAATTTATATCATTTTTCAGAGTATAGAGAAGTGCTTTAATGTACATTATGTGGCATACGCTTTATTCCCATATTAAATTTGTTTTCGGTATTTACGATAACTGAACTGTGGCTTTGGGCTTTGTATGTTTTTTTTTTTATTTTTTTTTTTAAATACAGTGTATTTTCTCTTTATTTCCTTTTTATGTTTGTTTGCTTCTTTAATGGACTCGAATTTTTTTTTATAGGTTTGGTCCCATGACAGAGATATTGGCAGTATCCGAAGTAAAATGAGGCAGGACTTAGTAAAGCACAAACACACACAAAGAGTGGCGTTTACTTTTCTTAATATGAGAATGGAGGACTGCAGTAGTAATATGGTAAAATACCCGAATCGGGAGTAGACAGACCTGCAATTGAGCCCACTGCGGGGCATTAGGAAGGGCATCCAGCCTTAATTCCTCAGCCATACTATGTGTCTATCCACATAATGGGGACTAATAATGACATAAAATGAGGATACCAGAGTTTATGAAAGCACATTTTCTACATATCAAAGCCTTAACTGGGGAAGATGCTGCTTCACCATAGCTACACATATCTAGTGATGTGCTAGATGAGATTGTTGACTTGACAGGGGTACTCAAAATGAGTCTATTAGCCCCACATAGCTATAGTGAAGAAAAGCATTACAAGCCACTTAGGGTAGTTGAACTCAGTACCTCCTGGGTGATAGCTAGGTATAATAGCTAAGGCGTCAATTTTGAAATATCTTTTGTAGACTGTTTTTAAGTAGTTTTTCTTCCAAAGAATGGATTGCACAGGTTAATTCTTGATATCTAGTCATTACCGATTAAATTGGGCAATTAACTGGGGGGGTAGGTGATATCCTGTAGGTCTACATGATTATTCAGCCACTGTCGAGATCACTGGCTCCTCGTGATTTGGGAGTGGGCTTGGGACTGGCTATATGGTAGGTATGTACTGTATAGTCGGGCCCTAGTGCTATCACTGTCCTTTGCCTTTCATTAGAGACCTTTAACATATAGGAACTTGTTAGCAATAATTGACAATACGCAGCTTTTTTTTGTTAGAATGTTTAAAGCTTGTACCAATTTATCTTTTTTCTCTATCAAATAAATTTTATATTATTAGGAGGACTGAAAACTAGACTATAAAATAACAGCAAAAGTTACATCATCGGGAACTAAGAAACTGGTCAAATTAAGTTCAAGGGATGTTGTTGCCTTTATTTTTTAAATTATCAGAGCACTGAAACTCATTTCTCGTTCCAAAATTAACGAAATATACCAGTAACTTACTGTAAAAAGAAAAAAAAGCATGGCACCCTGGGGTTCCAAAAGAACAAAATGGACTGGTATAATTGGATAAAATTACCTATTACTCTGATCATGTGCATTCTTCCAAAGAAGTTCTTAGTCTGAAGCACTTTTAGTATAGTTGAAAATGCCATCCAAAACCATTTTTTATACTATGACTTTTATATATATACATATATTGTGTTACATCTTCTTGTACATTTTCAGGTATGTCTTTCATGTTGTGCATTTAATATATTGTAGTTGGCAGTAAATGTAAATTAAAAATGTATATGGATAATTTCACTATTCCTAATCATAGATAGGAAAAAGAAAGAATATGGTATCCATAGAATTGCCCCCGATAATGGTTCCATAGAACGAATGCTTCATTGATTCTCCAATATGGGGAATTGTCCAATATATTTGATTTAGGTTAGAGATTGCACTGCACCCCACCTGCGGGCCACATGAGAAGGTCCGCTCACCCTCAAGGGAGAACATCAAAGGAAGGAAGGAAAGAGTTTGCACTGAAGGCAATTTTATATTTTGGAATTCTAAACTGGAAGAAAAGCAAATACTGTCGGGGGGGGGGGGTAAGCTGTCCCATAACCAAAGAATATTCTTTAATCGTATTCACTGTGTCTTGCAAAAGAAGATAAAAATTGACAAAGGATAAAATGGATGGCAGTCCCTTCCTCTCAGAATATTTTCTTGATACTACATCTTAAGAAGAGGGCAAGGATGGGAATGTTTAATACAGGCCTGCTGCATCCCTATATTTGTTCAGGTAGCATTCTGGGCTGTGATATAATGTCTCCAGATTCGATCCTGGCCTGAGGTTGGCTTACTTTTCATGTCCCCCATACTTTACTCCTCTCTAACCCTATACCCTCCCTTATCCTTTCTTCACATAAAGTCCAGAAGGTTCTTCGCTCGCTAAGGATGAACAAGGCATATGGTCCCGATGGTATCCCTGCAAGGTTCCTTATGGAGTTTGCAGATGAACTGGCTCCCGTGCTTTGCCGTATTTTTCACCTTGTTCTGTCAACCAGTATCTATCCTTCATCATGGAAGCATGCTCTAGTGCAAGCTGTTCCTAACAAGGGTGATTGCACTATTCCTTCAAACTACAGACCTATTGCCCTAACCTCTTCTATTGTTAAAGTTTTCGAAACTTTGCTCAATGATCACATCTTGAATAACCTTGAATCTAACTCACTTGTCTCCGATCACCAGTACGGCTTCCACAAAGTATGATCTACTGGTGACCTCCAGTTCTATCTTACTCATGTAAGGCCATCTTCTCTGAGCAACTATGGGGAATCTTTCGTCGTCACCCTAGATATCTCTTAACGCTTTTGACAGATTCTGGCACAAGGTTCTATTGGGCAAACTCCTGCCTATGGCTTTACCCCTTCTCTCTGTTCTCTGATTTGCAGTTTTCTTTCTGTTTTATATCTGTAGTTGTTGATGGTGCAACATCTAGCCCATTCCCTGTTATCAGTAGTGTTCCACAGGACTGTTCTTTCACCTGCTCTGTTCCTTTTCTTCATCAATGATCTACAATCCTCATCTTCCTCTTTTCTTCATGCCTTTGCTGTCGATTCTACCCTGCACTTTTCCTCTACCTCTTCTCAACCTTTATCTGCTACTCGTAATCAGTCTCATATCACTCTTTCTTCTACTATGAACTCCGATTTGCAGAGGGTATCTGTGTGGGGCACCCAAAATTTAGTTAAATTTAATGCCTCCAAGACAGTTTCTGGCTATCTCTTTATCTTCTTCTCCTCGTGATAGCTCTATTGTCTTCGAAACCAACAAAATTTACCCTCTTAATTCCATCAACATATTAGGGATCCATATAGCCTCTAACTTTTCTTGGAGGAATCACATGATCCAAATTTCTAAATTTCCATAAAAAAAATTGGGGTTTTTGTTTCGTTTTTGTCATTACTTTTCCTCTTTACAGTTACTTAAAATTACAAAGGTCTTATCTGTCCCTGCTTAGAATACTGCTCACCTATCTGGGGTACTTCTTCTTATACTTATCTCCTTGATAGGTTGAATCTAAGGCAGTCAGACTCATTAATGATCATTTTCTTACTTCTAATCTGGACCCTCTCTTTGCTGTAAGGCAGGGGTGTGCAACCTTTTTTCCCAAAGGGCCACTAGTCACGACTCTGTTGGTATGGAGGGCCACATAACCTTACTATTTCATGCTATTTACTACGATCGAAGACATATTATGTGAGATTATACTAATAAAGATAGATAATTAGGTTGTTGCTGATTTTATTTAAATTGGGATCACAAAAATAATAATTGTCTGAAACAAAAGTATTTTCTACCATAAATGAGCAAATGAAAGGCTACCGTACCTTATTATTATAATGTACAAACATAAATAATTACTTATTATTGGTTAACTGGGATCATTAACATAAGAATTATCAAACACAGACATTTTCCTAATCATTAATGAGCAAATGAAAGGCTACCCTAGTGAGATGGTTGATGATGCATTTGGGACACCAACTCATCAATATCAGGCTGTATGGGTGATGTGGCGACACGCAGGGTACATTCCAAATGTTCATCAGTAAGTAAAGACCTATGCTTGTTTTTAACTAGATTCATTTTTGAAAAAAGCTGCTCACATACATATGTGCTACCAAACACTGCCATCATTTTCCTTGCATGAGCAGAGAGTTTTGGATACACTGTTACTGATACATGCTTCTTATAAAACTGGTATACTGAACTATCATCAAACTTCTTTCTTAGTTCATCATTGCACTGTAGTTCAATTATTTCCATCTGTATGTCCCCGGGAATTGCTGTCACATCAACAGAAAAAGGAGAAGCAGAGACTTCAATGGCTTGTGAATGTTTCTTGAGGTCACCAAATCTTTCTGACTATTCCTCTCGTAAGACTGCCAATTTGTCGCCATACTTCTGATACTGAGGGTTGCTAGTGTCATGGTTTTTCAGTGTAGGAAAGTGGGCTGGGTTTTGGTTTCTGATTTGTGACTCCCACAGACGCAATTTTATCTGGAAGCCTTTGATCAGTGAGAACATCTCATTTATTAGTTGATCTTTTCCTTGAAGTCTAACATTCAGTGCGCTAAGATGATCAGTTATATCTACTAAAAATGCTAAATCACATCTCCATTCCTTATCTCTCAATTCAGGGATAGCATTACCTTTCATATCTAAGAACAGCGCAATTTCTTCCAAAAGATCATATGCTCTCTTCAACATTCCTGCTTTGCTTAGCTACCTTACCTCACAAAAATACTTCACATCACTGTACTCTGCATCAATGTCTGCCATTAACTGCTGAAACTCGCGGTGATTTAGACCTCTTGACCTAATGAAATTGACAGCTTTCACGAGAATATTAGTCACATGCTGAAAGTTTATTGTCTTCGCACATAAAGCTTCCTGGTGTATGATACAATGCAGGACAATAAGTGAACCGAAGTCAATATTTTGAGACCCCATTCTAGTCTTCAGTAATCCAACAACCCCATTTATCTGACCAGACATCGCAGGAGCACCATCTGTTGTAATGGAAACTAAATTAGTGTAGTCCAGTTCAAACCTTGCCAATGCTTTTTCCAATTCATCAAAAATAGATTGTCCTGTTGTGGTCCCCTTCATGCTTTGTAGTGAAGCCATTTCCTCTGTAATATTATAGTCATTGTCAACTCCCCTAATATACACAGCCAGTTGTGCAGTGTCTGCGGTGTTACAACTCTCATCAAGAGCAACAGAGTATGAAGAAAAAGCACTAACTCGCTTGGCAATTGTACTTTCAATATTCCCTGAAAGACTGTCTATTCTTCTAGCAACAGTATATCTTGAAAGGCTTATGCTTTCAACTAGTTTCTTTTTGTCAGGAAACATATTGTCTGAGGCTACACATAAACATTCTTTAACTACCTCACCATCAGAATAGGGCTTGAGTCTTTTTGCAAGGATTTGACTAATCAAAAAGCTTGTTTTGAGAGATGCATCATATTCCTTAAGTTTCTTTGTAAACACTGACTGTTGTCCTTTCAGAGATTTCTGCAAGAATGCTATTTGTTCTTTGCGTGCTTCACCTGTCATATTTTCATATTCTTTGTGCTCTGTGATGTAGTGTCTTTTGATGTTATATTCTTTAAAAACAGAAATGGTTTCATGGCACACAAGGCACAATGCTTTCCCCCCTGATTGTATGCATAAATATTGTTCAGTCCATTTCTCTTGAAAACTCCGGTTTTCATCTGAAATCTTGCGTTTTTTACTCGTAGAAGCCATTATTAGTGCAATAAGATCTCTCCTGCTGAGCAAAATATATAATAGGAAAAAGTTAACTTTAAATTAAAGACTAACTCTAATTAAGTTGTTTATGTCGTAGTTTTGTGATTGGCTTTAGAAAACTTGCAAGCAAAACATTTTG
The DNA here is from genome assembly GCA_037179515.1 of Halocaridina rubra. NCBI lineage: Eukaryota > Metazoa > Arthropoda > Malacostraca > Decapoda > Atyidae > Halocaridina > Halocaridina rubra. The sequence goes on from JAXCGZ010008838.1 coordinate 19,234, forward strand.
AGAATTATATATTTCTGCTGAAAATGTGGTATTAATTATATTGCAATCTATTACATTTTTCTTAATTAAAGGCTTTAATTAAGAATAATGTAATAGATTGCAATATAATTAGTACCAAATTTCAGCAGAAATATATAATTCTCAAAATGTTTTGCTAGCAAGTTTTCTAAAGCCAATCACAAAACTGCAACATAAACAACTTAGTTAGAGTTAAGATTTAGAATACCGGTAATCACAAATCAACCGCAACAAATGAAGCACACTGATTTCACCACTTGAGTCTGATACGGCTGTACTGCAAAGCATAGCAGAGAGTGTAAAATGTGTAAACATCCAACCTTAAAAATAATGATCGTTTCCGTGTTTACAATGATCTTAAAAGGGGTGACTGATAACGATGACCCCTCGTACCATCGGTTATTGAGGAAGGGTTGTTGATGAAAACACAAGAGAGAGAGAGAGAGAGAGAGAGAGAGATTGAGAAAAAGTTGTTGGAATATTCAGTTCGGGGCGCTCTCTCTCTCTCTCTCATTTATTTTTAGGAGAAAGGGCCGCAATGAAAGCCTTTGAGGGCCGCATGCGGCCCTTGGGCCGCAGGTTGCACACCCCTGGTCATGATAGTTGATACACTAAATGAAGAAACTACATGGGGTCACAAGTAGCAGTGAATGAGGAGGTATGTAGTAGAGTTAAAAGAAGTGAGCAAATGTTACGGTGGAATGAAAGGTTTGATGACTTATGTATTTAAAAATTAATGCAAAGAATACTGTATGTGAAAGTGATTGGGCCTATTGCATTGCATTGTATGGAGCAGACTTCAAATGAAAGAGAAGATGAAAAGAAGTTGAATGTAATGGATCAAAGGTATTTGAAAAGTACAAGAAGAATATCTAAAATAGTGAGAAATATCTTTTTACTTCTTGGAAGTTTTTGTTTTGCAATACTTAACATTTCTGGCTTAGTAACAGTGAGGAAAGGGAAAGTCTATTTTCCTGAACTCTATGAGCTAGTGCCTACACCTCCATAGCCCATTAGGTGTGGCTAGAACCATTGGTTCTGTCTCTTGAATGAGTGCAACTCCATTGCAACATGTTTAACCTCCACTGTGTAGTATTTAAGCCTTATCCCTCAGCACGAGTGTACACATTGTTTGCAGTTTTAAAGCTGTGTACGTATTTAAGCCTTATCCCTCTGCATGAGTGTACACATTATGTGCAGTTTTAAATATGTGTACGTATTTAAACCTTATCCCTCTGCATGAGTGTACACAGTTTGCAATTTTCAATCTGTGTACGTATGTAAGCCTTAGCATTCGGCACGAGTGTACAGACTGTTCGCCGTTTTGTATGTCACTCTTAGTCCCCATTATGGGGGTGGACAAGAACAGGTAAGAGCTGGGGAAGTAGGGCCAAATGTCCTTCCTAATGCCTCGCGGTGGGTTCGAACACGGATATATCACTCCCTGAATCATGTGCTCTAACCATTGCGCTACTGCTTGCAGGAGTGTGTACATGTACGTATGTACGCCTGTCGTCGATAACATTTCTGGCTTAGTAACAGTGAGGAAAGGGAAAGTCTATTTTCCTGAACTCTATGAGCTAGTGCCTACACCTCCATAGCCCATTAGGTGTGGCTAGAACCATTGGTTCTCTCTCTTGAATGAGTGCAACTCCATTGCAACATGTTTAACCTCCACTGG